>PVHY01002535.1:0-48919 GCA_004024945.1 Uropsilus gracilis
TTTTTTTTTTTTTTTTTTTTTGAAACTAGGTCTCGCTATTTTTGCCCGTGGAACCACAGACTCTCGTTGCCCGGGGTGCCACAGACTCAAGCAATCCCCAGCCTCAGCTTCCCAGGTAGCTGGGATTACAGATGCGCACCACCACGCCCAGCTATTTTTTTGGAACTAGGTCTCACTAAGGGCCCCAGGCAGGACTTGAACCGCGATCCCTAGCCCCGGCCGCTTCATAGGCTGAAGTTTACAGGCATGAGCCACCGTGCCCGGCCTGTACCACATCTTTTTCATCCAGTCATCTGTTTTGGAACATTTGGGTTGTTTCCATATAATTGTCCTTGCAATTATAAATAGTGCTGCAGTAAATGAGCACAGGTGTCCCTTTGTGCAAGCATTGAGGTATCCTTTGGGTAGATTCCCAGAAGAGCATTTTCTGGGTCAAATGGTAGTTCCAATTTCATTAGAAATTGGAAATCCACACAGCTTTCCATAGTGGCTGAACCAGTTTACATTCCCTCCAGCAGTGTAAGAGTTTCTCTCCACATCCACACCAGCACTTGTTGCCCATTTTTTGGATGTGGGCCATTCTTACTGGTGTAAGGTGGTATCTCACTGCAGTTTTGATTTGCATTACCCTGATTGCTAGTGACATTGAGCATTTTTTTCATGTGCGTGTTGGCCATTTGTATTTCCATTTGGAGAAGTGTCAGTGTTCTACTCATTCAGAGAAATGTCTCTAGTAATGAACTATAGAAATGATCCCTGAAAGTATAGTCTTGTCTGAGCATGGTGGCGCATGCCTGTAAGCGGCAGCCTAGGAAGCCGCACCTGGGGCCAGGGATCGTGGTTCAAGTCCCGCCAGGGGCACGTAGCGAGAGACCTAGTTCCAAAAAAAATATAGCTGGGCATGGTGGTGCGCACCTATAATCCCAGCTACCTGGGAGGCTGAGGCTGGGAATTGCTTGAGTTTGTGGTACCCCGGGCAACGTGAGCCTACAGTTCCACAGGCAAAAATAGCAAGACCTAGTCTCAAAAAAAGGAAAAAAATAGAAAAGTATAGTCTTTACAATCTTTATGTTAATAAATGTTCATTCTTTCTTCTTAGTGTACCTCGATATGATCAACCTCCTCCTGTGACATACCAACCTCAGCAAGCTGAAAGAAATCAGTCTCTTCTTGTACCTGCAAATCCGTATCATACTGCAGAAATTCCTGACTGGCTTCAGGTTTATGCTCGAGCCCCTGTGAAGTAAGTAAATTTACAACATAAATTTTTGTTGAGAGGTGTATGGCAAGCTGGATGGAGTCTCTGGACTGCTTTAACGCACACAACACTGTTTTCTATTTAATACAGAGTTTCTAAATATTTGAGAAAAGGATGTCATAACTTATTAAATTTTACTATATTCAGAAACATACGTCTTGCAATTATTGACGCTTCACTTTGTGAAGAAAATTATATTTTACTTAAGTCTGGAAGAATTTGTGCCCAATGGTTAACCTTTGTTATTTCTGAGATTGAGGAAGACTATTTCTTCACTTTATCTTATTTCTACTCTGTAATCATTGTTAGAAATAGTATTATGAGCTTTCTTTTTTGTTGGGGAGAAAGGTAGTACTTAAATTGAATTCTGACTTCTTATGAAAAAAAAACAAACTACCAAAGATCATAGTCCTTTTAACTCTGGTTCTGTGTTAATTGTTAAAACTTTAGGAAAGTAATTTTATTCAAGTAGATCAGAACTCTACCAGCTTAAAAACTTAAGAGGTCTAGAAACCTGTTGGCATTTTAGTTGATCCTTAATTTTTGTCTCTAAAGAGGATGGAAATGGTTAATATTATTTAGTCAACAGAGTAAGCAGTTATCTATGAATTCAATATTAATCAGTTACTTCTCTTTAAAAAGAGAAATTTTAACCCCAAAACTTGTTTCTTCTTTTTTAGACAACCAAGAATCTTCAGTTTTGAAATTTTTTAATTCTATCTGTCATAGTAACTTAATGAGAAAAATACATCCAGATTTTTTTAAATTTTTATTAGTTTCAGTAATTTTTGTAAGTATGCTCACAAATCTGTAATGTGTTGTGTAATTATAATTGAGTGGAGCTGTAGATAAAATTGTATTTTGTTTTTGTTTTATTTTTTTTGAGACTAGGTCTCGCTGTTTTTGCCCATGGATCCGTGGGCTCTCGTTGCCCGGGGTACCACAGACTCAAGCAATCCTCATCCTCAGCTTCCCAGGTAGCTGGAATGACAGGCGCGCACCACCACGCCCAGCTATTTTTTGGAACTAGGTCTCACAAAGGGCCCCAGGCGGGACTCGAACTGCGATCCCTAGCCCCGGCTGCTTCATAGACTGAAGCTTACAAGCACGAGCCACCATGCCCGGCCTGTAGATAAAATTGTAAAGTTTAATTTTGAATAAAACATGACCATTAGCAACATATTTACTGTTCACTATTACAACACACACACACACCAATAGCACTGTGGCACAGATTGTTATTCCTATGACTTGGTGATCCTCAGTGTCCCCATTTTCCCAGCTCTGGGTGCAGGTAAAAACAGAGTGTAGGCAGTATTATAGGGGTTAGATCCAAGCATATTAGGATATCTGGAGCTGGGAATAACAGAACTTTTTCTCCCAAAGGCAGCATCCAGTAGAGTGTCAGTAGGATTTGGGGTAGCATTATAGCAATTGCTGTTTGTGTATATGGGTTATAATAAGTAATATTTGAATAAAATAATGCATGGGAGAACAGAATAAAAGAGATGTTTTAAGTCTAGGTTGTGAGTGGTTTATAGCCTATTTTCTGAATCAGTTGTATGGTTAAGAGTATAAGTATCTGAAAGTTAAACTTAGAAAGGTAGATTTGGCTAATTAAGGAGAGACTGGAATTGTAAACTTTTAAAAAATGAAAGCCAGGCATACTGAAATGTGTTCAGCAGAAGGGAAGTAGAATTATATATAATATTTAAGGGTGAGAATTTAGAATGGAAGTTGGTACATTGCACCTTCGTGCTTTCCTTAGAGTGCTTTTTTCCTTCCCAAAAGATTTTCTCTAGTTTTGTTGCTTCTACCCATAATCCTATTCTTGATTATTGGGAAGTCAGAAAAATTTTAAATTTTAACCTTTAATGCTTGTAAAGAGTGATACATAGATGATATATGAGCTTTAACTTTCTTATAATTCCATTAATATTAATGTGAACAAGCTTTTTTTGCTTAATACTTTTATTGTTTATTTTAATTTTTTATTAATAGACTTTGTTTAAGACAATTTTAAACTTACAGGAACTGGAATAAGAAGTACAGTGTATTCCCATTAATTCCTTTTCACCCACATTTTTGCTATTAACATTTTGTATTACTATATACTTGGTACAATGAATGCACCAGTATTGATATGTTATTATACCTAAAGTTCATAGATGACATTAAAACTCACTGTGATATATGCTTTTACTGATTTTGATAAATTTTTCACTGAATTTGATAAATGATAAATGATAAATGATTTTGATAATAGTCCATCAGAAATGGTTTACAAATTCTAGATTGTGAATTATTTTTTCATTATCTTAGCAGTGTCTTTCAGAAAGCAAGTGTTTAATTTTTTTTAATTAATCATTTTTTGTTTACGTATTTATGTGCATATGTACATATATGTATATGTGTGTGCATATATGTATTTATTTCATTGTAGTCCCCTGGGGTTCCCCACCACCACCACCACCATATCATCCTTGAATTGTCACCTTGATCTTTTGTGCTCATTGTCCCTTCCCTGATTTTTTCCTCCCTCTCCCTGGCTGCTTGCCCCAGTTCCATTGTTTGCTTATTTTACTTTTTCTTGGCTTTTGTTTGTTTTCCTTATATTCCACTTACAGGTGAGACCATCTGGTTTCTGTCTTTTTCTTTTTTCTTTCTGATTTATTTCTGCTAACTTGATTCCTTCTAGGTTCATCGATGTTATCACAAATACATCATATTTGTCTTTTGTGTAAATATACCAATTGTGTAAATATACCACAACTTTTTCAACCACGTGTCAGTTTTGGGACATTTGGGTTGTTTCCATATCCTGGCAATTGCAAATAGTGCTACAATAAACATCTGAGTACAGGTGTCTTTTTGAATTAGTGTTTTGGTGTCCTTTGGGTAGATTCCCAATAGTGGAATTGATGGATTAAACAACTTTAGTCAGTAAACATTGCTGAAATGCCCAGAAGCTATGGAATTCAGATTGGAAAAGATTAAGACTTTTTCTTTGGAGTTGTAAATTTGTTTCCATCAAAAAATAAAATGAAACTAGTGAATAGTAGAGATTCCGGCAAACATTTGAGAACTATTTCTTCATGGGGGCTCTGAGTTTTTCTTTTGTAACATCTCCAATTTATGTTGGCAAGTTGTTTAGTTTCCCACAAAGAGAATTTAAATCTTTTTATGGAATATATTCTTTAGCAAATTTCAGTATCTACTAAGCAATTAAAGAAAAAAAACTTGGAGTTTACCTTGTAAGTCTACATAATGTGTTCCTGATGTTTCTGGTACACATACCCAAGTTGTACGGAAATGATAGACACAGAAGGTGGTTCATACACACTGCTCAGTATTCATTTACTGTTTCCCTTTTCTAATGTGCCCTTTTTTCTTTACAGCACCTTTTTTTTTTACACTAGACAAATGATAAATGAATTACTAAACAAAGAATTATTGGATAGAAATATTATAAATGAATACTATTACCCTTAAAAATAAATTTAATAGAATTTTCAATAAAGCCGGGCACGGTGGCTCGTGCCTGTAAGCTTCAGCCTATGAAGCGGCCGGGGCTAGGGATTGCGGTTCGAGTCCCACCTGGGGCCCGTAGCGAGACCTAGTTTCAAAAAAATAGCTGGGCGTGGTGGCACGCTCCTGTAATCCCAGCTACCTGGGAAGCTGAGCCTGGGGATTGCTTGAGTCTGTGGTACCCTGGGCAACGAGAGCCTGCGGTTCCACGGGCAAAAATAGCAAGACCTACTCTCAAAAAAAAAAAAAAAAAAAAAAAGAATTTTCAATAAAGACTTAAATTTGTGCTATACAATATGATCAGAGAAATTTAACTTCAATATCACATAGGTATATGTCTTGCTTTAGTTCAAATCTTTTGGCTAGTCTTAGATGGCAATATTCAAAACTATTACTCTGAAACATCTCAGTACATAGTTCTCTGTCTTTCTGATCTTTTGTACATTAAGCAGTTTTGCAAGAGATAATCTCTTTAGGTTTTAGTTTTTTCATTTCTAAAATGAGAAAATTGAATTACCAGCTTCCTTTCAATTCAGAGTGTAAATGTGTACTTCAGTGGTTTGTTACATTATTTTCATTGCATTATTTTCATTTTCATCATTTTCATTGCAGGATGTGATATATTTACTGTTGAAGAAGGACCAAAAGCCTTTTAAGATAAACAGTCCTTCCCCCACATTTTGTAATCTTCTCTAATTCTCCCTTATTTTGAAAAGCACTTGTATTTTGCTTTTTACTTTAGTTTTGTTATTTTTAAACAAATTCAGTTGGTCCTTGAACAAAACTGGTTCAGACTGCACAGTTCTACTTGAATGTAGACTTTTTTTCCCTATCAATAGGTACCACATCGACCCACAGATGTTGGGTGGTTGGATCTGTGGGTGTGGAACCCATAACTTGGAGGGCTGAATATAGGAAACAAGCATCCATGGATTTGGGTACAGGGTTGGTCTTGTGACCATTCTTTCACAGATACCAGGAGGTGACTTTGGTTAAATTTTGGAGGAATTTAGTTATATGTGGATTTTCAACTCTGTGTGGTTCATATGTCTTTGAATAACATGTGTGGGTTCATATGTCTTTGAATAACATGTATTGTTCAAAGGTCAACTGTCCTACATACCCAGCTTCAGGAAACTTCAGCCCATCCTTTTTGTTTAATTCCTTGTCTGCTGTAATGAACATCATTCCTTAAAAAGCTGTAATCAACACCAATGACACGATTGTGTCCATTTTTGTGTATTATTGAGTGCACTATATTCCAAAGTATTCTTCTAGTCCTGAAATCAACATAGGATTATAGAGTTATAGAGCCATAGTGGTTTGAAATATGTTCATGTTTCCCAGTGTTAATATCAGAATAACTGACACATAAAGAAATGGATAATTTTTAACTTACTACTGAAATGAAGTAATATTAGCAGTTTTCTTCTTTCCTTAAAAGATAGTGTATATAGTAATAGGTAATAACTTAGTTTTGTAAAAATAAACCAGTTTATTGCTATAAATGCATACTTATGTATGGGTTGTGAACAGATGTCTGATTGTCTTTTAAAACAGATATGACCACATTCTGAAGTGGGAACTCTTCCAGCTGGCTGACCTGGATACTTACCAGGGAATGCTAAAATTGCTTTTCATGAAAGAACTGGAGCAGATTGTTAAAATGTATGAAGCCTACAGACAGGCTCTTCTCACGGAATTGGAAAACCGCAAGCAGAGACAGCAGTGGTATGCCCAGCAACATGGCAAGAATTTTTAAGTTATTTTAAATAAAATTTGTTTTATAAGGGCTTTAATATTTTCACAGATAATACTGCAAACAAGTACTTTGGTTAATAAAGGCAGCTTACTTTTTAGAAATTATAAAATGCTCATCTTACATGTATTTTGTTATTAAAAACATTCTTTTATTGAGTCTATCATTCCATGAGCCAACCTGGCAAACATTTCCAAATGCTGTATATGAGGAAACTGCTTAGAATATTCTCAGTAGAAACAAATGAAGCAAGAAATGCCATTATATACAGATATGAAATAGGAAAGGATCTCTTGATAAATTCTTAAAGTAGTAGTACCTTTCTTTTAAAAAGAGAGATTAATCTTATACAATAGTTTAAAAGATGTTTACGGCTCTGGTTTGAAAACCTGTCTGGAGTTAGTTGGTGTAAATATTATCATTATGTTCAAAACATACAGTGGGATTTGGGACCTTTACTGTGATAAATTTTTATATATAATGTATGTGATTCCCCTGTTCCCAGAAGGTAAAAACTCTTTTAAAATGTATTGTGAAAATATTTTTGGTATGAAAGGTAAAGACCTGTAACAGTTCCAGAATAATTTAAGCTTACGTTTTTAGCCCCTGTGGAAAGCATGTACAACACTCACAGTTACGAATATCACTTTCTTACTTTCAGTCAGGGCTATTACAGGATTTAGTGGTATAGCTCTGATGAGGCTGTGGAGGGTTCCCAACAGCATAGCATGTTGCCAATTTAATAGTTTGGTTTGAACTGCAAAAACTGACAATAAAGGATTCATTAAGAAAACTCAGTTATTAAATTGATTTTTACATGTCTTTTATCATCATAGAACTTTCAAACCCAATATTTTAACAATTAAAATATTGTTCATAATTACTGCAGTATGATGAAAATTAAAAACTCTTATAAGCCTCTAAATCTCTAGAATTCTATGAATTTCAACATTTGTTGAAGTGACTGTTCAGTTATAGTTACATGTGTTGTAAATATGTAAATATATTTTTAATTTAGTTATCTTCCAAAATGCAAAACACTCCCAGTTAGATATCAGTGAATTTTGAATTACTGATAAAATGTTGAAAATGTTGAATGTTTGATTTTATATAACAAGCATATTAAATATATTTTTGTGGAAACAAAGTGTTGTGTGAGTCTATACATACATACATAGTGCTATAAATATTTGATTTCCCATTCAGAAGGCCCATGGGTGAAAAAAGCAGTCAATGAAAGGGTTATTAAAAAATGTAGTAAGTTACTACAATTTTGTCAGTGGGAAAAACTACTTTGCAGGGCATGTGATTGAACACTTCTAACATACTTATGATTTGATTTTCACTGTAATATATAATACATACTTAAGAACTCTCACACATTCTATGCTAATCATTCCTGTTATTCCTTTTAGTGCCATTTATTTAATTAAAACTTAGCCATTTCTAAGAAAGTTAGAAATTATTCTGCTTTAAATCTCCCAAATAGGAATTACTTTCCCTTTTTTATTACCATATTTTTTTTAAAAGTGCATTTTTATATCATGTTTTCCCTTTAAGGGATACTTTAAGGGATTAGCATGTTCTTTAAAATGGAAACCTATATTTACAATGGTGTCAAAATAAAAGAAATTGCATTTTGAGTTATCATCCTATGTCAACATGTCCCAAACATTTCAAATTCAGTAATAATTTGTTTTTAGTCAGGAATCAGAGTAACCTTTAATAATAGTTCACATGTTAAAAGAATAAAACTATGAAGAATACATTTCTTTATGTACCAAATGAAAAAATATATAATGCAGTGAAACACGAAGTGATTTTTGTGCATTTTTAATCAAGAGGTTTATAATCTCTGTTGTTATAAAAGAAGCAATATATAGTTTTTGATAAAGCAACTGAAGAGCTCTCTTAAATGTATTTAAAAATAACTAAGAGCATATGGTATATGTAAGATGATACAGATTGAATCAAGCCTGTTGCACTATGATGCTATATACTTAAATAGCTATAAGGAAATAATGTAAAATTTTTTCTATAGAAATGAAATGAGCATATCCAAATGTGGAATAATATCACTATACAGTTTAATTGTAACCCAGTAGCAGAATTTAGTAAATTCAAGCAGAACACATATACTGTCATCATAAATAGATAAATATTTTAAATTATAACAGCATATTTAAAGATAGAAATCAGGAAATTGTACATGTTAACAAATGCTATAACCATGCATACATACATTTGCTTATTAAGCACTGAAATAAAAGAACCCACTTTGCAGTCTTCAGGGGTGTTTGGTATTTTATTCTGTTTTGATGGAAGCACTTTGAATGTTTGCATGGAGACATAAACTTAATTTTTAGCTAACATGCACCTGTGTTTTTTAAAATTTGGGTTAAGTTTTCTTCTTTTCTGATTGTTCAGTAGTTTCTGACTTTGGTGCAGGAAAAGCTTGATGATACAGATGTCTGTGGGTTGCTGCTGCACTGTAAAGTTTGTATAAAGCCTAGAAATAGGAGAATGAAGATTATAAAAACTTTCATGAAACATACAGATTAGTTTACAAGACTGTATAACATTTAGTATGATAAATTTGGAATCATTAATCTATATAATATGTATTTTTTTTTTTAGAACTTAAAAGTATTTTCAATTTTCCAGTATTTGTGTACTATTACATTTGTGGATTGATCTTCATGAAAAATGTTTTAGTCCATATTTCCTTTTACCTTGTATGCCTCTTGGAGCAGAACTTCCTCACTGCTATTTGCCAGGACTGTGTCATATTGTGAATATTATCAGTTTTAGAGGAATTAAAGGCACTCATAATTCTGACTGCCATTAGCTACTTTATTATACATAGCTAGACCACTTGTGATCAGTGCTTCCTTATAGATTTCCCAGAACAGGAACACATTTATTCTCTTATTTTCTGCATATGGTCATTCATTTAAACATACCTCTGCCATACTGGAAACCCTCATTTAAATATGCTCTTGTTTCTGTTAATTTTTCATGTCTTATTAGATCTTCATGAGAAATACACCTCAGAAAGCCCTAACTACTCTGTCAGGGGTTGGGTGGTGTAAAAAAGAAAAAAACAAACTACTTCTGTGACTGTTCTTTGTTTAATATATTGGTTTCTATTCATATATTTATACATATATTTTCCCCTTTAGCCAGTGTCTAGGAGTCATTCCCTCTTCCAGCTTTCACATATTGAACATTCAGTTAAAACCAACTAATCTAATTCTGGATTCTGTAAAAATTCTATTTTTAAAAGCTGGATGAAAGCAGTAGTCTTTAGATAGTAGTTGATTCCCAGGAAATTCTATCAGTGTTTATCTTTTGTTAGTTATACCCATGATTATACCCATTTTGTTTTGATTTACTTAGGTCTGAATGGTATTATTTTCTGTTCTAAGAGAGCTCATTGGTGCAATGTGGGATGATTATTTCTGTGCTATTTTGATTCTAACATTCAATTTATTCCCTGTTCTCTTAAAAGCTTGTTTTTTTCTCAAGGTTTGACTTACAGCTTAAACTTTTTTCTTTTAGAGCACATTTGTTTTACTAAATTTTATGTTAACAATTGAC
Source organism: Uropsilus gracilis (assembly GCA_004024945.1). Lineage (NCBI taxonomy): Eukaryota > Metazoa > Chordata > Mammalia > Eulipotyphla > Talpidae > Uropsilus > Uropsilus gracilis. The sequence continues at coordinate 10,146 of PVHY01002535.1, forward strand.
TTGTAATTATTAAATGTATCATTGGTATTGACTAGAAGACATAGTTCAGTTATATATAATAGCAGAAACTAAGAATTACGTGCTGTAATTTTGTAGTTGTTCAAAATCAGCTTTGCTTCTTGAAGATAATAGTCAGATGACTTCACAGTGATCAATTTTTTTGAATAACAAATGATTCCTTTCCAGAAGTTCAGATTCTTTTCTCAGATAACAAGAGTTTTGCACATGTCCAGTATGAGAAATGAACACAATTTACAGGTCAATTATGATAAAGTTACACTGCATATTTGCCTGCTTCAAGTAGTGTATGTTAACTCACTCCGAAAGCCAAGTTAAAAAAAACTTTAAAAGTTGTATCTCCATTTGAGTACTCCCCAGTAGAATTGTTTCCTTAAGATTCATAACTATATTTCACTCTGTTGTAGAGTAAAAGGTATAATATTGTAACAGTAAGAATTTTGAAAATTTTCACACATTCAGGAAGCAAAATATTCATGATACTTATAATCAAATCTTGTTTCATATGCAGATCACATCACATGATTGCTTGAGTACATTAAGTATTCTAAAACTTAAAATTCATAATTAAAATGTTAAGTGCTAGGACATAGGGTCAGTATCATTAAAGATCTACTATACATTGAGATGTTCTTTTAATTACTAGTTCAGTTTATAAACTGGGAGTGTAATGTTTACAAATACAACATCTCATAAAAAAAATGAACTTACCTCATTTGTACTTCCCTGTGGCAAAGGCAATTTAAAAGAGAAAAAAGAAAAGTATATATCCTGCTTCATTAATAGCATTGATAGTTAAGTTTGTTTACAGTACTAATTTGTGATTAAGAACTGCAGTTTTTTTTATGGTTTAAATTACCTATTTTACTGAATATTCTAAAGAATCCAATTCTATATTCCTCATAGGTTTCAGCATCACATTCTATGTGTACTTTAGATTTATCTCAGAAAGCTACTCTATGGGCAACAATGAAGTGAAAACCAGATTCTCTGAACCACTGGCTGCTTCATTTCTCCTCATTCCCATTAGTTTATATCAAAAAGAGTCTTCAATTGAGATAATGCCCACAGTAGATTGATTAATTACAGTTTAATTTAAAGAGTATATATAAATATATACTCAATGCTGGGAAATTTGTATCTGTTATTACCTGCAGTTATTTATGGTCTCAGAAATGTTCAGGCATCTTAACTCCAAAAGTTTATACAGCTCAACCTTAGTAATCACTAAATGCCCCTACTAATATATGCTCCTAACAAAGCCACTGCTAGTCAAATGATAGTTTCTAAGTATGAAGTAATATTAACATGTCATCAGGTTACAGTGAGCTAAACAAAAACTACTTTCTCATACTTAACTTTTTTTTTTTCTTTTGAGGTTAGGTCTCGCTATGTTGCCTGGGGAACTGCAGACTCTAGTTGCCTAGGGTACCCTGGACTCAAGTGAAGCATTCAAACTGTGTCCTGAATTTAGTAAAAGAGAAAATTTTCCTACCTGGTCCCACAGGGCTGCAGCCACCTGGTCTATTACAGCTCCCAGCTCTCGGTATTCTCCAGAGTACCGGATGTATGCCCAGGTGCACAAGGTGATAAGGGTCAGTCCCATTATCATGTTGCATAGGCTAGCTATGATGTCCAAGCCAATGAATCCAGTCACACCAGCAATTACATATGTGATAAAGATGACAACAAACAGTGTGGCTGGGGTACGAGCTGCATGGAAGATATTTTTGCTATCATTGTGCTTGATATACTGGATGTAAAGTTCATCTATTTCACTCTCCAACTGCTGCAGGTAACGCCGGCTAAATTCCTCCCCACCCATCTTCTTCACCCCTCTGAACAGCTTTACAGATTCTTCCTTAAGCTCCAGATGTTTGTTCTGCAGGTCAGTAGGGGCTAGGAATGGTTTGTCACCACCACAAATCTGTATCAGATAAAGACGCATTGTTTATGCAATGCAGAGTAAAATCAGCAACTAAATGTTCACTTAGCTCATTGAATTTATAGAACATTAATAAGGAGGCTGTATATATATATTTTGTCATCACACAACTGTTACATTCCATATCTAGCAGACTTTAAGTGGGACTGGTACTTACAAAAGTTTACTTATATAAGGTCATTCTTAATTTTCATTCTCTTTTTATCACAGGGAAAAAATATTTATGACAGTACAAGTTTTTCAAGATGACAAAGCATAATAATACAAAATGATCTGCAAACAGTTTGTTGAGTCTAAATTCAACAAGACATATTGAGGTTGAACTAGAAAACTTACTGCAACTAAAGTGAAGTAATTTTGACCAGTGAAAAGTTTAAAACAATGAGTACTATAAAGTTTAAAGAAAATTATGAAATACATTTCTTTGGTAGTTCCACTGACATCTTTTTAATGGAACCCAATCAGTATTTTTTTTTAAGAGACTAAAATGGAAGCACAATTAAATATTCTTGGACCATATTTTGCTTTTTGAAAAATTACAAGAGCAATCTCAGTTATCCATACCATTCATTTTGGTTATTTGTGATTTTTTTTTTTAAGAGACTAGGTCTCGCTACGTTGCCCAGGTAGTCTCGAACCTGTGGACTCAAGTGATTCCTAGCCTCAGCCTCCAAGTAGCTGGGATTATAGGTGCGTGCCACAGTACCCAGCTATTTTGGTTATTTGTGATTTATTAAAGATACCAGCTACCTTTTAGTTATACATAAGCAACAGCCATATAGCTATATTTCTCTTGAGAATTAGACTCCATTAATTTTGGATATAATTTTAATTTTATATTCAGTGAGAAAAACTCATCACAATAATTCTTAGATGCTTCACAATCAGAATGTTAAGTGTATATATAAGTATATAGAATTAAATATAGAAATACTAGCATCATGGAATATAGAAGTTGTAAGTGGAGTAAGTATAATTATTTCAGCCACTATATCATATAAAAAGTGGGAAGATATGGTCAAAGTCTACCTCTATTATAGACAACTCATTTAAGATACCTTTAAAATTGTGCACATAAGTGTTCTTTCCATTAAAAAAAAACATTTCGGACTACAATAAATATAAGTGTGATATATACAGACTGAGAATAACTCAAAGCCACTTCTTTGCAAGTGTGAACAGTGTTCCTTGGGAGAACAAAAAATGAGCATCTGGAAGAAATACTGATTTTATTTAAAATATTTGCTTACCTCTTCCATTTTCTTGTTGTATGTATCCTTGGCAGTTGCCACTGCTGCTAAGTTGTTAGCTTCTGCTGTAGCCTTTGGGCAAAATACAAATATGAAATAAAATGGAGTTTATATTTATTAAACTTCCACGGCTAGTTCACATTTCACAGCATCATGTGTAAGATATGTGCAAGAACCCGAGGTGATAATAATTTTTGAAAGTACTGAAATATTTCCACTATATTTTTATAGTAGAAATTTTACTCCTATATTTTAATATATTTTATAGCAGTAAAGTCAAAACTTCAAAAAGTACAGAATATTAAATTTTAGTCAGTAAACCATTGTTCTAAAATGAATTTTCTTTTGGAAGATTTCCCACTGAAAATGTTTAGCTTCTCAACAAATGGGGAGCAAAATTATAAATCCCAATAAATGGGAGATAATATATAGTACAATTTGTATATGTAAGCATGTCTTAAAAGTTTTAGAACTCCAAATAGGATACATTACTGATAACAAAGAGAACTGTTAAGAACTTTTCCATGAAATTTATAAAAAGGGGAAAGTGATTTTCTCCTTTTTGAAATATTGTTTAGTCCAGTTGCTTAAAACCTGGAGCTGCTTTTCTATTTGTTAGAAAATTATGATTCCAAACCACAGTATGAATCTGTTTTGTAAACAAATTCAATACAAAGAATAAAAACTCTGGTATACCAAAGTGGTGTGTATCTGCACAGGTGAGACTACTATATGTTTCTGTAAAATGTTTAAATGAACACACAAATGGGTAGTTAGAAAAAATAATTTTCCAGTAAATTTCCTCTCTGCTACTTTTATTTGGTAATTTCTGCCAGCCAGATTAGGACTTACTATTACTTTAGCATAGCAGAAAGCTAAGGTAAACTTATCTTCAGTGTCAACTTTTGAAAAGTTCTACCTATTCGTTAATAAATACCTGTAACATGGATTTGGGATGTGGTAATTCTTCACCTTGATAGATCTTTATATAAGCCTAAAAAAAAAAAAAATCATGTCAAGTAATTTCATTCAATGTTTTCCTAATTCTGATACATTGTTCTAAGGTGTAAAGTCCTGACAGTGGAAAATAAGGGCCTTGATAGTTTCAGGAAATAACTATTAACTTTCTCATCCTTCTTTCTTAGTTCTTGTTCCCTTTTCCTGAAATGGCCTTTTCACCTATCTCCACTTGCCAATCCTACACTTCTTAAAGGCTCAACTCATTGCCACCTCCTTTACAACTTTGTCAGATCCCTCTGCTAGCAGTAATGACGTCCTGAATCTCCTATGGATTCTAAGCTCCTTCACAACATTACACATAATAAGAATTCAAATTTTACATAATGTTATTTATTTCTGAGAGTACTGAAGGGAAGTAATCATATGAAAACATTTTAAATGATGAAACATTTTAAAAAACTGGTATTTTAATCCTTAGAACATTAATCCACAATTAGATTGGTAATTGAAATTTTCTATACATGTCAATTGGTAAAACAGTATGTTCAGTGTTACCTGAGGTAAACAGGTATGCAGATTTGTAATCATTCTACTTTAGATTGGCCCATGGTGTAGAGAGCAGAAAATTGTAAAACTTTGTTCCAATTGGAAGGCAAATGATAGCCCCTTTGGAAAATCTTCAGAACTTAGGTAAAACTTGGTACAGGTCATGACTGAGAACTACATGGTATAGACTTTGGGAAACAACTTTCCCTTTCCCAGTCCCCCAATGAACAGGCTTTGCCAACTCTTAGATACAGTCACCTTTCAGAATATATTTTCTTCAAGATAAAAGGGGACAATAAAGTTACTTCAAGTTTTCTCAAAAAGTAATTTCAAAAAGCAAGCTTTTCTCAAGAGTCTGGTAACTATAGATTCTTCACACATTTACCCCCTCAAACCTCCCTCCCCATGTTACAGAGCATATTGATGGTTGTATGATTTGTATAGGAATTGCATTCCAAAATGTCAAATCCAAGTACTCACAAATGCTCTAGAAATGAAAGTGATACCTTGAAGTACTCCACCAGACCTCGGCAGGTGATTTTGTTCCCATTGATCTCTTTAATATCTAGGCTCTCAGGACTAAGTAGCCAAGGAATCAGTATTTTCAAGTTTTTGATGAATTCATCATCTATTTCTACAAGTAAAAGCAAATTCATCATTGTTTCTTAAATCCTAATTTAGTCCTCCATGCCATATAATAAGAAGACAATCTTTGATTTCCTTCATTTCTTCCCCGGTGTAACAGTGTCATCAATCCACTTTTCAGCATCATCAAACAACTCCTGATGCTCACTTTCTGAGGCTAACGATCCTCTTTGCACAAAATCCTGCTGGTCTTTCTCATCTCCTTTCCAACGACCTATTTACCTTGTCTTGCACCTATAAAACAGCTTACACAGATATTTTATACCCACTCACAAACTTTGCATTTATTGTGATGTCTTTAAAGTCTTGTTTGTAGTTACATATTCATGCACAAATTCATAGAGGTTCATAAGTATGAGGGAAAGTTTAGCTAAGATATATTTTGTCCAGAAAATGTACCCAAAAGCTGCTGTTTAGTGTTCCCACCTTAGGAAAAGGTGGGTAAGGTATGGGCTCAAGTTGGAAGAAGACAGTGATGATGATATTATTTCTACTAGTGAAACAACAACATAAAATAACATGTCAAGAAAAGGTCATGGAGGCCAAGAAGGGATCAGAGGTAGTCTCAGTTATTTACCTACCATGTTTAATATAATTGGATTACACATAATCCATTTACAGCATTAGGTCCAAATTTAACATTATAGACTGAATAAACACAGAAAATAGATTTTCAGAGAAGTCTTTTGTACACAGTGATAGTTTTTTAAATCATTCCACACATAGAATACACTATATATATATACATATATATATATATATATACACACACACACATATATATATAAACAAAGTATGTCCAAAGATTTGGTATCTAAGTTAAGCAACTTCCCATAATTTTTAAAAATAAATTTCAGCAAATTTTCAAGCTTTGGAGCTGGTGAGTACCAAACACCTTAAAAATTCAAACCTAATGACTGCTTTTGTATTTTTCCTGCTTATTACTATATAATATGTATTATATATATTTATTTATATTAATTTATATTTGCCAGCTCCATTATATGTTGAAATACCACTTACCATAAGATTTCTTATTGCTGCTGTTAAGCATGTGCAATGAATGAGGCTGGAAGTCCTTCAGACTTATTTTGCCTCATGTTTCTACAGCTTTGAAATTTTAGTGCTCATGGTCTCGCTATTTTTACCCCTGGAACCGCAAGCTCACGTTGCCCAGGGTCCCACAGACTCAAGCAATTCCCAGCCTCAGCTTCCCAGGTAGCTGGAATTACAGGCACACGCCGCCACACCCAGCTATTTTTTTTGGAACTAGGTCTCGCTGTGCGCCCCAGGCGGGACTCGAACCATAATCCCTAGCCCCAGCCGCTTCATAGGCTGAAGCTTACAGGCACGAGCCACCGTGCCCGGCTGCCTTTTATTTCTGACAAAAGAAACGTAATAGTAACTGAGTTCTATCATAGTGGTATAAGTTTTTAATAACACTGAAAGTAGTAAGGCAACCGCAATTATGTAAGTGACCCTGAACAAGTGGTAATTGTAGCAATGATGACTACTGCTAATAACTAGGAATGTAACAAGCCAGAATACCATTTTCATGTTGATAATGGACTGTTGCTGAGGTCTGCCCCTCCTCTACTGCTTACTGTTCTTCAACCCCAGAGAAGAAACACCTGAAGAAACCCTTTCTTTATGTAATTGATTCAAAATACCTTGAAGACATGAGGTAGTTGCATAGCAACAAGAGGTTTGTGTGCTCATCACTGAGTTAAAATTTTAAGTGACAGTAAAATTAAAGAAATCTGTAATCCATGCACTTAATATATGCTTACTTTTTTTCTGTTCCATTGTATAAAAGTTAATTGAAAACAAGAAACCAATGTTGATGATTGAGAAATCTGGAATTCTCTAATACTGCCATAGTTAGTGTAAAGAATGTGAGAGTAAACTCTATGGATACAAGGGTGAAATAATACATTTGCTTTTCAAATCTGCCAGTTCCATAAAACTGAGTACAAGTCATGCTGTCCTTTTTAAAAAGTGATTTTAAATCTCTCTGATAACAATTGTGCTAAACAGCTTCGTATGTCTCCGTCTTACCACCCCAGGCATATTGCAGAAAGGCCACAGTAAATTAAGCAAATGTCTTATTTGCTTATTGGTATATACTCACTGGTGTATATTCAATGCTAGATTTACATGTTAAGAAGTCATAATTGTCTTTGTTCTACTTTGCATTGGCTACAAAGCAATTAACTGGGACCTGGTGATCTCCTAGGAAAGATTAATTTGTTTCCCCAGATCCCTGCCCACCATCACTCGTTTTTATTTTTTTATAAGTTAAGTTGCTTTGGAATCTTAAAACATTACTCATGTCTCTGTTTAAGAGATAATTACTACAATTAGATTTTACTATTTGAAAAATACTCTAGTGGTTTTGGCCTTTTTAAGGAACTGCTGTTCATTCTGGCGCAGCTTTCATTTTAGTGAAGATTTAATAATTTATAATTAAATTCTTCAGTAACCACTTTAAAGAACTTGAATTCAGTACTGTGCAGTATTTCTTTTAACTTCAAATTACATAATAATACAAACATTCCAATCGTATAAATATGTCTTTTTCTCTTTCACATAAATAAGGAAAATTAACCAGGACTACATTACAGTGTGTTTCTCAGTCATAATCCTCATGAGAAGGGAGGGTTACTATTTCCCAGGTGAACACAGCATTTAGCCTATTTTCTGAATCAGTGTCATATTCAGCATCCACAGAATCCTAGAGTTCACCTCTGCCCCCAGTCCTGGATACTAAGTATCCTGACACTATGTAATCATTATCCTCACAGAAGTGAATAAACTAGTAGGTGTAAGCCCAGTGGATAAAATGATACTTTAAAAATCAGAACAAAGGCATATAAACCATATTCTGTAAAAAGAGACAAACCTTTTAATTTTCCATCAAAGTTTGGATTGGTAGCTACTTTTAAGCCAGGATGAGGTAGCAGAAAACAGGAAATTTTGGTGAAACAAGAATGGATGTGTTTCCGAACGTTCTGTAGTTCTTCATGCTGATTCCCTGAGACCTGTAGTAAATCATTCTAAAGTTTAAATTACTTTAAACATAAATCAAACTCCATAATAATTCTGTAACATCTTATGTTTTCTATGTCTAGCTGAACCCATGGTGATAAAAATGACATGACAAAATTGGTACTAAAGAAAGAATAGAGTCGGGTGAACTTGCCACACAGCATATCTAAATATAGCATACATATGTCATAATTAAAATATAGCACACACATGTCATAATTATTACAATGCACAAATGTCTATTCTTATGTAATTCACATGGGCCCTCCATTTTGAAGGACAGTTTAGTAGAGTCTTACCCAAACTACCTCCTACAAATCTGTATTTTAACATTCACAAAAGACAAGGATAAGAAGATATTCCTACCTTTTCTTCAGGTGATACTCAGGACAACTTCTTGTCACCTGGTAAGTGTACATTTAAATTCTAGAAATGCATCTGAATAGCTGTTTAATTGTGAGCTAAACTGCCTTTTATTTTTCACTTGTTTTTGACAGTAGTACAAACTACCCTAAAAGGAACTATAACCTGAAAAAGGTAAGGTCAGAGATCCTTTTTATCAAATGATCTTTTAAAAGCATTACCACCACCCCTGTTTCCTAGTAGATTTTATGATATTTTTAAATGTAAATAACTCATCCAGCATTGAATATCATGTCATAGAGAGGAAACTGCTAATTTTATTTTATGAATTACTAGCAAAATGTTCTAAGATTGACTTTAGGAAATTCAAAATTATGTATTTCTGTTAAATTAGTGATTTTTTTCATTAATCTATAACCAACATATAACATATTGGTTCATGTATATAGTATAATGATTTGATATTTTTATATATTTATTGCAAAATGAACGCAGTAAGTCTAGTTAACATCTGTCTCCAAAGCTACAATTTATTTTCTTTAGAGGAAAACTTCTAAGATCTATTCTCTTTTCAACTTTCAAATATGTAATACAGTATTATTAACTATAGTCATCAGTTGAATATTATATCCTATGATATTTATTTTATGACTGGAAATTTCTACTTTCTTTATCCCCTTCACACATTTCTCCTGCCCTCAAATCACCCCCACCTCTGGCAACCTGTTCTCTGTATCTGCAAGCCTAGTTTTTGTCTTTGTTTCTTTAGGTTCTACATTGAAATGAAATCATATGTATCTATCTTTCTTTGACTTATTTCACTTAGCATAGTGCCCTCAAAGTTCATCCATGTTGTCACAAATGATAGATTTCATTCTTTTTTATGGCTGAATAATATCTCATTATGTGTATTTTTTAATCACAATTTCTTTATCCATTCATTCATCTAGAGGGACACACAAATTGTTTCCATGTCTTAGTTCCTATAATAATAACTAATGTTGCAATAGACAAAATTGCTCATATATTTTTGAGCTAATGTTTTTTATTCATTTTGATTAATTATCAAAAGTAGAATTGCTGGATCATATGGTAGTTTTATTTTTCATTTTTTGAGCAACCTCCATATATTTGCACTGTCAGTAATGATATGATACAGTTCTTTAAATTAAAAGCTTTAAATTAATGAATAAGTCATTAATTTATAGATATTTATAAAAAGAATTATCTGTATCATTATGATTCACAGTACTTTAAAAATATCAATCTTAATTTGTTCATGGTGATACTATGAGAGTCAAATGAGACTGTGGTGACTGATTATTTAACAAGTCATTCAACAAAAATAATTGTAGATTATTACTGGTAAAATCTCATACACTTAAACGAACAAACCTTGAGGCGTTTTTCCAAGAATTTGGAACCACCGTCAGCTCCATAGGAAAATTCGTATGGAAAACTCCAGTCTCGAACAAGAAATATCAGACTCTAAAAAAATGAGATGATTGATAAAAGGACCAATAATTGCCCCACCCACTTCTTATTGAATCTTATAGTTATTCGAATAGTGCCTTTCCTACTTTATTAAATTAAAATTTAATTAAATTGTAATTTAAATTTAAATTAAATTAAAATGCAATTAAATTAAAAGGCAAACGTAAAGCCTTTGAAGTTTCTGAGTAGTCTCTTCCCTATGATATCAACCTACCTATGTCCACTACTTGTGAAGAAGTCTTATTTTTTTCAAATGAACAAGCTATATTCTACTCTATATAGTGCTCAAAAACCCAAGTTTCCTGACTGGTGCTTATCACATCCAGTGAAGTGCTAATAAACTGAATTTCCAACACCAACAAAATGCCTTAGTTTGTAGCATTTGCAAATTAGTTGATGTAAATATGTCCAACACAGTGGATTTCAAGCTACTAACAGTTTAATGGTGGGCTTATATAACTCCTGGATATTTACTAATTAGCGCTCATGAACTGTTATGAGCAAACTACAACCCACCTGTCCCCTCCCAAGTTAATTTATGTGCTTTTACATGTATGAATTCTGTGAATCTTAGTTCTTCAGAAACTACCAGTCTTTCCACACTGCTGAATTTCAATTTATCTGTACATATAGAGGGAAAAAATAGTGAATGACCCTAATGTACTCAGATGAAGAGACTTGGAAATAATAAATGTTTTTTGAAAAATGAAATCCAGTCAGACAGTAGAGACTGAACTAAGCTGTCCCTATCCTATAATCTATAATGATTCTATATTTACATATATGATATATATAATATATGCTATATATAAATACACACAAATATAAATGCATATATATGTAAACATGATAACTTCCCTTCAGAGATTAGGGATTAGATATTAGATTAATTTCTTTAGGAAATTATTCAAAAGGAGTATTTTAGTAGTACATGTGTAAAAGGAAAAACTGGAAAAAATACAAATGCTTAACAATTGAGAAATGGCTGTATAAACTGTCATGTTAAGGCTGGGCACGGTGGCTCATGCTTGTAAGCTTCAGCCTATGAAGTGGCCGGGGCTAGGGATCGCGGTTCGAGTCCTGCCTGGGGCCCATAGCAAGACCTAGTTCCAAAAAAAATAGCTGGGCGTGGTGGTGCGTGCCTGTAATCCCAGCTACCTGGGAAGCTGAGGCTGGGGATTACTTGAGTCTGTGGTACCCCGGGCAACGAGAGCCTGCGGTTCCACGGGCAAAAACAGCAAGACCAAGTCTTAAATAAATAAATAAATAAACAAACAAACAAACAAATAAATAAATAAATAAATAAATAAACTGTCATGTTAGTAGTAGATTACTTAACTGTAAATATTATAAATATATGGAATATATTAATATCTGTATTTATGTCATAGGAAAAACAATTTTATTTGGAATAGTATGCTAAATTTATGTGTATATGCATTATAAAAGTGAAAATACTCTCAAACACCCAAACTGTTCTATAGTTGTATACTTTAGGGGATAGCCAGTTTATTTAACACCCGCTATAAGTTATGGTCACTAAATACCTATATAGTTTTTTTTTTCCTATTTTTAATTTAGCTTTTTTTGAAGTAGTGTTGGTCAGTAACATTTTATATCTTTTAGGAGAATGAATGGGTTTAAATGTACTGGTACCATATTTGCCTACTGCTAGAGAACCAATAATTTATTCATCACAGTTGAATAAGTTGCCCCTTCCCCCCACCATTTGCAATTCCTCACCTCCTTCCAATGTGGTTGATAGCCTGCCGAATCTATTAATTTCACTTTCCGGTAATAAGTAAGCAACAGAACTGGCTTTAAACCTGTCTAATAGCCCACTGAAAGTCAACCAATGAATCAATAATGTCCTCATACTTTAAATATCTGCTAAGAAGCAGAGACCCACTTCAAAAAAATTCACTGAGGCTGATCGTCAACTCATTCCTTACCTGTCTAGCCAGCACAAAATATACTTCTATGTTAAACAACAGAAAGCTTAAAACTGATGTCAACCCTTTGTAAATGATGCAACTCCAAAACAAACAGCCCATAAGTCCTACTTATAATTGTTAGTTTGATGTGATCAATGAGACTATGCTTCATCAGCAAAGCTCTTTTTCATTTAATTTGGCAAGACATTCAGCTTTATTTGCATAAGATTTTGAGTGGTGGTTTAGTCCTTTCACAATTATGGAAATACCTTTGAGATAGTTTTGAACACCTTCACTTGACAGCATTCTCTGTGAGGCTCAGACTAACAGGTGAATTTTCCTTGGCCCTTGTTCTCAAATTCCATTTGTTCTCCAAACTTACTTCTATGTACATATACCTCTCTCAACAACAATCTGAGTTCTGATTTGTTCCACTGAGTTTGTCTCTGATTAATTTATTCTAGAATTTTTGAAACGGATTTTTACTTATGTTTTAAGTCTTTGTATAGTGCAATTCAATCTTCAGTTTTGGAAGTACAGTAATGTAGCATTATTTTCATATAAGATTATTAGAAGTTTTGGGTTGGAGGCACAGCATCTTGACAGCTTGTGTAAAGTTTATTGCATATATTTTGCTTTGTCCCTTGGTCCAGCTAGTCAAGGCTTATCCTCCTTCCCTCAAAGAAGTTTAACCCTTGTCCAATTATAAGTATATATAGGCCATCTAGGATTAATTGAATACCTAAGTGTACCACATAAAATCGTTACTGCTAATTGAAAGCACTTAACAATTTTTTTTGTTAGTCTTAACCAATGAAGTATGTTGTTTTCTTCTTTTTGTATTACCACCTATCAGTGCAACACAGTTTAGCAACTCTACTACCTTTACCCCTTCAAAGAGAACGTCATAATTGTGTTTCTGTTTCATAATTGTGTTTCTTGTGTTTGAGAAGGGGTCACTCCAAATACAAACATTTTGCACACTTTGGGTATGGACTGGTAAAATCACACCAACTTACAACTTAATATTATTTGTTTTTGGTCTTTATCTTAAAATTTGAATGAGACAATATAGGCAGGATATGTAATAATTGCACGAGACCTTGAATCCAACTCTTTGAATTTTGAGTCCAATGTGTCACTTATGTGCAGTGTATAGATGTACACCCAAATACGTATGAACATTATAATTAGCAAACTAATTGATGAAAAGCAGGTGCTCTAGAATTTAAAAAGCTCAAGCCTCCTGCTCTTAAGGTATCTATCAGTTAGTGAGATGGAATGCGCACATTCTAATGTAGGTCACAAGATACAAGCTCTATTGGTGCCTAGGGTTAGGAGGAAGGAGAAAGGCATTAAAGGATGGTGGCTCAGTAGATGGGTGTTGAATCAATGGTCTAGATTGAAAGTTAGCTCTGCATTTTAAAGATATATATGGAGTTTCTTAATTTCTCTAAGCCCTACTGTTTCCGCATCAGTTTAAAAAAAAATGAAAAGAGTAGAGGCATACCAACATGATTTATTTTGTAGAACTGTCATGAGCATTCATTTGAATAATGTACAAAACACACTTAGCACAGTGCCTGATACAAAGTAAGTCATCAATAATTTGTTGTGTTTATGTTAGTTTTTTAAATAGTCATGTCCCTAAATGTGGAAATTGGGAAAATCTTGACCTAATGCTGTGTAACCAGATGAATATTCTAACTCATATAATTCTCAGATCACCTAAATTTCTCTCTGAACAGAACATGAATTAAGGTGACTTTCTCAGATAGCTGTCCTTTTCCACAGCCCTACCATCATAGCTTTTCCTTTCATTTATAGCCCAAGCAAGTAAACAACAGCCTCCTATTTTCTTAGTGAAATCATGCATTTCTCTGGTATGACTTGTCAGTTACAATCTTCATAGATATTTGATCCTAGGATGTTTTGTTTCAAAGTAGTTGAAATCACTATCAAAGAATTTATTCTGCAGATGAATTAAATTCCGCAGATTCTTAAATCATGGGAATAAAGGGTTCTAAAATATGATTAAGTAAACTAGAATAAAATAACTCCTACATTCCATATCTATACCCAGTTATGGGAAACAGAAACTTTCTCCTCATATAATAGTACAGTATTATGTGCATGCTCTATTCCTTTTCAACAGTCTTTAGTTTTACCTTAAAACTGGCATGGATTGATCTACTCACTAGTAATTATATCACTGGAAGAAAGATGAAGAATTCAGTTTCACTTTTATCTCACAAAGAGGACCCAAACCTAACCCCCATACAAATTTTATTGAGGTATGATTTATATATAACCATGTGTAAGTTTTACATGCACAATGTGATGACTGGTTATACATCTATATTTAAAATGATTACACAATAACATCCATCACTTCATATAGCCATCATTTGTGTGTGTGCATGCACACACGTGTGGACATGCTTGCTAAAATCTATTTCTATGGCTTAGAGTGCTGATAGGTCTTTAAGTATATGAAAATAGTTAATGAAAAATGCTATTAAAGAAAACGAATGAATTCACTATTAAGAAAGTGGAGTACTTAAAGCTGAAGAGATAAAAGAGGATAAATATCAACACTCCTAAAACATATGCTCAAGAATAAAATAAGATTTCAGAAAAGAGAATTCAAGTTTGTGTTTAGGAAAGTTTTTTTTTTTTTCAGTTTATTTGTATTTTTCTATTCCGAGAAAACTTTAATTATTAATTGTACTCAGAAATGGCATCTCATCTCTTTCTGCTACCAGAACTTTCCCTGTTATATATGACCTTTGCCAGGGTGTGCCTGGTTGCTAATTCAGTCCTTAAATATTATATATTTAGCAACAACCTTGATAATGCAGATTCCTAGGTCCTAGAACATTTGATTCACTAGAACTGGACACAACTCACACAGACAGTAGACACTTGTCTACTAAATTCCCCAGGTAATCCTAATTCATTTGCCTTAAAAATCTTGCTCTAGGGCCTGGTACGGTGGTCCATGTCTCTAATCGCAGCCTGCAAAGGGAGGTCAAGATTGGGAATTGCTTGAGTCTATGGGTTTGAGACCCGCCCAGGGCAACATAGTGAGACCTGGTCTCAAAAAATAGCTGAGTGTGGTGGAGCGTGCATGTAATCCCAGCTATCTGGGAAGTTGAGGCTGGGAATCACTTGAGTCCGTGGTACCTGGGGCAACATGAGCCTGTGGTTCCCCAGGCAAAACAGTGAGACCTAGTATCCAAAAACAAAAAAAAAAAAAAAAATCTTGCTCTAACACGAAGGCTGCAAATTTCATGAAACACCATGTATTAGCCACATTAATCTATTTCAGAGATCTCATCCATGTATATTATACCTCCATATCTCAGAGAAGTACAGGAATAATGGACATATGTAGGACTCTGGCTTAAAGTCATCAGGGCTCAGGAATTTTGTGGCTAGTGTTTAAGTTTATTTATACATACATGGGCCTACAAGCATACCTATCATGTACAAAAGTTACTGGGAAATGTATTGACTTCTTAAAAAAAAAAAATGACTCACGTGAATCTTTTTTTTTTTTTTTTTGAGACTAGGTCTCGCTATTTTTGCCTGTGGAACCGCAGGCTCTCGTTGCCCGGGGTACCACAGACTCAAGCCATCCCCAACCTCAGCTTCCCAGGTAGCTGGGATTACAGGCGTGCGCCACCACACCCAGCTGTTTTTTTGGAACCAGGTCTCACTACGGTCCCCAGGCGGGACTTGAACCGCGATCCCTGGCCCCGGCCGCTTCATAGGCTGAAGCTTACAAGCACGAGCCACCGTGCCCGGCTTCACGTGAATCTTGATAGTAAACTGGAGAATGTTTCCACTTTGAGCCTATTAATTAGAGGTCATGAGATGGCTAACTAGTAAAGTTTACACTGCTGTAGCCAAAGGATACACCTAAGGGTGTAACAAAGAGGCTTCCTAGAGTCTACACTCCAGCATACTTTGGAAACAGTTTTTAGTTCAGGCCCAAAAGCAAACTTGTTATGACCACACTATAGGGCAGTAAAAATACCTTTCAGCAGCCCAGCCCAGCATATCTGAGAGGACATGCCTGACAAACATACACAGAGAAAGCGGTAGAACCACACAATGGATAATGAGCCATTCCTGAGGCAATAAGTCATTAATGACACATCATTTATGAGGATCATTAGAGGAAGGCAACCTTGTGTGGCCTTGTAAAACAGTCTGTAAATGAAACAGTTCATTTAAAGTGAATTTCAGTAATGTCTAACAATCTGAAACATTCCTACAATTAGTAATAAGCATCCAAACTTAAATTAGGTTTTCAGTATTTCCAATGCAAGGCAGTATGGGGCCATGTTTTCCTTTTTTTTTTTTTTTTTTTAACTATTCCAAATGACCAAGGAAGAAAAAGTCATAGACCAAAATAGAGATGTCTCCTGGAAAGTATAATCCAAAATTCTTGTAAAATGTGCATAGGTATTACATACAATCATAAATTAGTAGAAATATAGTCATTCTCAAAGCTTTTGCGGTCTTAAGGAAGAGAAGCTAAAGAAATCAGTGATTTTATAATAGTTATGCTGATGAAGTAGCTCCTCTTAGATTACTACACTAAAGGGCTTAGTGATAAAGTAAGTACTGTCATGTAGAGAATGCTGTATTATGCCTCAATGGGGATTACATTTCTTGGGTGTGCTAAATAGTTTAGAGCTGACTCTTAACAGTCTTGCAAAGAACAGTTGTTAAAATGTGAGGAATTTGAAGTCATTGGACATGTTGCTAATTTGAAATATTTACATCACAGAAATCAATAAATGCTACAAATGAGACCCACCTCCTCCCTCTTCCCCAGCCATTTGTAAATGCATCTCTGGCTCAACTTTACACTTCAGTATGTTTTTAACTTGATTCATGTATTACTTAGTAGTCTTTTTAAAATGTAATTTTAAAATTCAATAATATAGATTGCTTGTTGGATTAGAGTTTGGTATAAAATGACTTTTGAGTTCAAGAATCAAACTAAACTATTAAGTCAGCACTTCATTTCATTTACTAATTACCCTCACTTTTGCTGCCTGAGTTAGTTATTCACAATTTCACTGTTTCTGAGTTAAGAATTCTTCTATTTTAAATTCATTAAGTTTAGTACATCTTACTTTTTCAGTCAGTGGTTACAATTTTCACACAATTTTATCCTAGTAAATAAAATAAAACTATCTTCTCAAAGGAAAAATACAGGAGTGACCTACTTCTTTATTTCTTTTTTTTAAAAAAAGTTGGCAGAATTAATTGAACCATTATTTTAAAAGTTATTTTATCTTGAATTTTTTTCTCTGTGCTTTTTCTAATTTGTTTATTAATTTATTTATTTTGAGACAAGGTCACTCTATTTTTGTCAGTGGAACTGCAGGCTCACGTTGTCCAGGGTACCACGGACTCAAGGAATCCCCAGCCTAAGCTTCCCAGGTAGCTGGGATTACAGGCGCGCACCACCATGCCCTTTTTTGGGACTAGGTCTCGCTGTGTTGTCCCCGGTGGGAATTGAACTGTGATCCCCAGAACCAGCCGCTCGCTACTCCATAAGCTGTCACTTATAAGCATGTACCACCATGCCCGGCCTTTTTCTAATTTAAATGCAAACTATTTTGCTGATATCCTGTATTCTGAGATTTGAATATATAGTTTATTTTTATCTTTGAGTTTTATGATATAAAGCATTTTTTTGTTTTGAATTTGGTTGCATTAGTCACACATGTTAGTAAGTTGTTATGGAAGACACTTTTGTTACTTAATGATTTTCATTTCAATTTTAGATACTTGATTTACAAGTTGGGACCTGTTTAGAAATCATTGCTGAGTCATTCAGCCAAAATTATCCTTTCACTCACACTTCAAAATACCAACAATTATCCAAGAAGTAATAATCTCTTAAGGTTTTTTTAAAATAGTTTTATTTTCAGTTCATTGGTGTATTTTGCCTGTCAGTAAATAACTTTCTTTAATTATAGAGCTCACTGGTTCTTTTGGTTTTAGACTATCTGGAAACATATAAGAAGCAGTGACATCTGCTGGTAAGACCTAAAATCTCTGCCTGGAATTCATATTGTTCCCCAGTTCTATCAATGGAACTTAAAGTAACAGGTTCACAGAAGCGGAAAAATCAAAGTGATCTGACAGATAATTTTAAGAGAAAAAAAGTCAACTGCATCCCAGTTGGTGTTGTAAATAATCCAGCAGATTGCAAATAATCAGGACTGGTTTTATTTTACTTCATCCATGCCCAGAATCAAGAGAAGAGATTCATACTCCTTAACCCAAATACTACCATCATCTCTTCATGCAAAGGCCTGTTTTTTGCTATATCATGTTTCTTCCAGATCCCCACCCCCATTCTTCAGCTGTGCTCCCAACCACATCTACTCTAATGCCATCATGTTCTGTCTGTAGTGTTTTCAGTACTAATAAAGTGTCATGTTATGGATCTCATACTTTATTTTTCATACTTGATTCAGTATGAATTTTATCACTTTATTCATGCTAAGCTAGTTCTGGTGCATTGCCTTTGAATATTGCAAAATATTTCAGAGTATGCTTTTCATATTATCTGTAATTATTCTTCTAATAATGTACAACTAAGTTGCCTCCAACTTCCTGCTACTACCGCTTTATCAAATCTATAATGAATATCCTTGGACATTACCCCTGTTTCACAGGATGGCTGTTCCAATCTGCACTTTGAACAAGAGGGTCTGAAAATTCCCATTTATTCAGGTTGTAGTTATGATGTGGTATTATACGCATGTTCTGCTTTTTGCCTACCTACTCACTATAAAAGTGATATCCCACTGTTTTATCTGATTATTGGTGAGATTTGACATCCCTTCACAAATGTGTTAACCATTCTGGTTCCCTTCTGGAGAATTATCTATATATCCTTTGCCTGTTTTTTCAAAATTAAGTTTAGTTTATCATTTCTGAACAGTCTGATTTGTAATACTTTATTTTTATTAAAGTAACACTGGTTTATAGTATTATATGGGCTGCAGGTGTACAGCCCTACATATCAGCATCTGTATATACTATATTATGCTCACCATTGAGAGTCTAGTTTCCATCTATTACCATACAGTTGAGCTCTTCTACCTCTTTACTCTCCGCTTCTAATAACCATAATTATTTACTCATGTATGAAATCATATAGTGTTTGTCTTTTTTTTTGTCTTATGTCACCTGGCATACCACCTCAGGTCCACCCATGTTGTTGCAAATGGCAGTATTTCCTCCTTTAGTGGTTTTAGGATTATTAAGTAATATAACTCACCTAAAATTACTTAAAATAATCTGAGCATTATCATTTGTTCTGTCTCCCCGTGTGCTTCTCTGTATGCTCTCATTCTTCTAGGGGTATGATTCACCTTGACTAAAGATAACTGCAGAGAGAAGCTAAATTCTAGGACTTAGCTTAAACCACCTCTGATATTTTTGGAGTAAAGGTATCATACTGTGGCCTTTAAATCTGTACTTCCCCTAAGTTACTATTTCCAAGGACTGTTTGCTTAGTTGTAATTTCTTGGTGCTTGTTATATAAAGAGGAGTAGAGCGCCAAAGAAGCATGAAAGGGCCTGACAACTGCTTTACCACCTATCTCAAGCTCAGTATGGCCTGGTAGTATCCTGCTGTTTCCAGCAAAGGTTGAGCTGGTTACTATTCTTCTGATAGTATCATGGTAACAGTTCCCACAGGTTAATGTATAAGAAAGAAAAGGACACCAACAAAAGATTTGCTTCAATTCAGTATCCTGTCTCTAGTTTTTCCTATAGCATGCACCTACTTCTATTGTTCTATTTGTTGTTGGCTTTCATGTTAGAAAATTTATAAATTTTCTCTGGTTTCTGTGACATCTCTAGGGTTTAGATTCAGGGAAGAAAAGCTGCTACTCTTGCAGGAACCAAGATATAAAAATCATCTTTTTATTTTCTCATTTCTTTTTTTTTTTAATAATTTGGTAAAATTTTCTCATTTAATCTCACTCTTTCTTACAACACATAACATTAAATCAGCATTCAAAAGTGCTTCTTGGAGAAAGTAAGGAAGGCAGGGAGGGAGGGAGGGAGAGAGGGAGGGATGAGAAAGTGAGGGAGAGAGAGAGGGAGGAAGGAAGGAAGGAAGGAAGGAAGGAAGGAAGGAAGGAAGGAAGGAAGGAAGGAAGGAAGGAAGGAAGGAAAGAATATTCTCTCAACTAATATACCTACTCAGAGACTTTAACACTAATTAGCATCATTTTATAGTCACTCACCTGGAATGGCTTCAGAAATGTTTCTTCCATTGCCAACCTGCCATACTCAGTAAAGAGCTACAAGAGAAATAACACAGAGAGAAAACTTAAGTATCTGCAAAATTTTACTCATTGGCTTCGTTTTTAAATTTTTTCCCCTATGTAATGTAATATATGTATGTAAAAGTCATTGTAAGAACATTTTTAATGCTCTCCCCCCCAAAATTACCCAACATTAATCCAAGATTAGTCCTTTTCTTATGAATCCCTAAACTGAGATCAAATAGTACCATCTCATAAACTTGGAAAGCAATTGACTTTCTAATTGTGACATATGCCTCAAAAAGTAAATGTGTGTATTAAAAGGAACATCTAATAATTACTTAGAGTGTTGCCTATTTGTCATAAATGGTCAAGTTGATGTGACAGAAATAGAGCTGGAAGCATTGCTGGATGTAAACTCTAAGTGACATTTCCAATATCACAGATTGCCCTGTTCTGCCATCCTTTGTTAGTTATTAAATTTGCACATTTTGCTACATTTTGCTATTTTATCTTATAGCCAAGATAAAATAAAATATTGAAGGTAAAATTTTTCTATAAAATATGCACAGGGAAACTACCAGAGAAACAAAAGTTATGCTATATAATCAAGAACATGAGTTGAAAGAGAGCAGAGAATGTTACAGATATGTGAGCTCTATTTAGAAAACATCTAGCTTTTAATTTGAAATCTGAATGATCCTTGGATTGGAAGGAACACTTAGCACAGTCAAAAGACCAGACTTGTACTTCTGCTATGCTACTATTAGCCATATGAGTTATGCAAATCATTTACTTGTTTCAACCAAGTTTTTCTCACCTACAAATATGAAAGCTAAATTAGGTCCCACTGAAGTCTCTTCCAGTCTAAATAGATTTCTATGAATTATCATCTGGTAGCACAGGCATTTGGTTTAACAAGTGATTTCTGTTGTTCTTAGGTATATAATGTGTTCTTAGGAAAAAATTTTTGGTATGTAGCTAATATCTCAGTAATAATTATTAAATCCCTGATCGTAAGACTTCAGTTTCACATTTTGGTTCATTTTTAAACCAAAGATTCTTTCTCCAGGATATTCTGCCATATATTTTCACATATATAGGGTTGATTGTAAGTAGCTTTAGATAAACAAAGGAATTTGAAAGCTGAGCATATAACCATACAGAGCTGGACCAAGAAGCTGGAAAAAGGAAATTTCAATTTAATTATATTTCTAAATCTTTCTAAGTCGTTAAGTTTTCCAAATAGAAGTTAACCCAACAAAATCCTCAAGCTCCATTATATATGCTACCAGATTACCAGATGTATGAAAGATTACATTACAAAGATGTATGTATGTATTAAAATAAATGATATAAATACTGTTACCTGGAGGTGTTGAAGATCATCTTCCTGGACATTCTGGGATAAGTTATATACCTTAATTAATAGATAAAGTCAAAATGAGAAAATATTATCATCACATTAAAAACTTACCTTGTTATTCTATATTTTTCTAAAAAGAACATTATCACAAAGTCAAATTGTGCTACATATATTCTTGTATAATGACATATATAAAACTATGAGAGAGGAGTAAAGGAAGCATTACAGACAATAAACTGATCATTAAAATTGTTCCAGATAAATACACTAGCCACCTGCCTGGAGGGGGAATATTATTTTATAACCTAGTTTAACAGTCAATAAAGTAATCATACTAAACAGTAGCAGTATAAATATGAATCATACATATACAAAATTTTATCTTAAAAAATTATGTTGACTTTTCCACGATTGTTTTACTTCTGCAGAAAATTCCATCACATGGAAGTTATGAATATCATGCTCATGTCCCTATGCATATGCATTGTTGCTTCATCAACACATCACAGCATTAAGATGACTTTTTTATTTTTTGGCAGGGGCAGGATAAGTAGTAATATCAAAATAAATTTTAGAATGGTTTATATATTTATGTACTGATTAGTTCTCAGGAAATAACAAAAAGTCATTACTAAGGAATTAGATTTTTTCAGTGAAAATATTCAGTGTCTTCAGGTAAAATATAAATAGAAAGTAATAAATATTAAAATGCAAGGTCAATCTGGTTTTTAATTGGCTTGTGCAAATGGCTTATGATCTCAATTATGAAGAAATTAGATATTAAGTATTTTAAAGGTCCAGTGACTTAAGAAGTACATGTTTAAAAGCAAGTCATTGACAGGTTTTAATGATTTTTATAATTCTTTAAAATTCAATACCACCCTCTTGTGGTGGTCCTAACCACACATGTTGCCCTGGCTGTTGGTTCACTAACCACATTCTCTGTTCACTTAGTATTTCAGACTTCACTTACTCATCTTAACTACATTTCCCTGCCTTAAAGTTTATAAAAGATCTTACCTTTATTTAATGTTTTGTATCATGGTCATGCTCTCTTCTTGTTCTCTCTAATAAATAGAAAGTATCTAAAAATTGTCCTAAATCTTTTTTGCTACATATTTTATGATGATAGTAAAAACCTCTAAAGACTTTGAGGATAATTTATAAGGCCCACAATAACCTAAAAAGCAACATTTTAAAAAAGACAGTAAAAGAAAAAAGTCGGGCATGGTGGCGCATGCCTGTAAACAGCAGCCTAGGAAGCCATGGCAGGGGCCAGGGATCGCCGTTGAAGTGCCGCTCAGGGCAACGTAGCGAGACCTAGTTCCAAAAAAATATAGCTGGGCAAAAATAGCGAGACCTAGTCTCAAAACAAACAAACAAACAAACAAACAAACAAACAAAAAACAAAACAAAACAAAACAAAAAACAGGAAAGAAGATAATTTTATAAAATGGCAGTTATTTTCTAAATGTACATTAAGTTGTCTAAGAAGTCATGAACATACTTTCACATTTAGAAAGGCTTCCACTGGTTCTGTAAAACAAATTTTTGCATTTATAAAGCTTATTTCATTAAATAAGCTTGTAGTATGTGGTCCCAAAATGTATCTACATACATTTTAAGATTGAATATTGAGTTTATTGTGGAAACAAAAAATTATCAAAAGGTAATATCTCTTCTGAATAGCACAGACAATTTGAAAACTGATCAGAAATTATACTACAATTATAATCTCGCTATTGTTGCCGGTGGAACTGGCTCACGTTGCCCGGGTTACCATGGACTCAA
The DNA here is from genome assembly GCA_004024945.1 of Uropsilus gracilis. Lineage (NCBI taxonomy): Eukaryota > Metazoa > Chordata > Mammalia > Eulipotyphla > Talpidae > Uropsilus > Uropsilus gracilis. Next base: position 33,820 of record PVHY01002535.1, read on the forward strand.
GCAATCCCCAGTCTCAGCTTCCAAGGTAGCCGGGATTATAGGTGTGCGGTGTGTGCCACCACACCCAGCTAATTTGTTCAACTAGATCTCCCCACGTTGTCCCAGGTGGGACTCGAACCGTGATCCCTGGCCCACACCGCGGCTTCCTGGCTGTCACTTACAGGCATGCGCCACCATGTCCAGCCTTCTCATAGAAATCTTAAGATTTTATAAGTTAAACCAAATAAAGTATTATTTACCATTTCTATTATCTCACAAATATATATATATGTATATATATATGCAGAAACATACATTTACAAGGTTTAAAGAAATAGTTATCAAAATGTTTTATTTCCATACCTGTATTGAGCTGATCATTGTGCTAAGGGCAAATACTGTGGCTGAATCTCTCAAAGTTGACTGACTATCAAATGTTCCCTGAGTATCCATCAATAAAACTGCAACCTACAGGCAAGTAGAGTATATTATTGACATCTTATGGAAAATATAGGGTATTAGGGTTACCATGATGGCAGTATCCTAAGAACTAAAAAAAACATTATCAATGAACAGTTACTAGGTAATTTTTATATGTGCCATGAATACCAGAGAAGAGGAAAATATTAATTATAACATTCATATTAGTTACAATAAAAATTAATTAACCACTCAATACTGTAATTATTAATTTTCACTGGAAATCGAACATATAGTACTTAAAGTATAGATGTCAGCTTGCTGATCTGCTGTTTATGGGCCCCACTAATGCTTCTACCCTGGTCATTCCAACTAGGAACAGGCCAAATGATTAAAATTAATCTTCAAAACAGCATTTTCATGGAACTATTGCAAGTGAAAACTTACTTTTCTTTGAGAAGTTTGCATCATACCTTTTTACCATCAGGTTTACTAATAAGGAAGATTTCACTCCATATCTGGATTCCTGTGGTTTCTCGTTCAGACCCACCTCTCCATGAAAAACCAGTCAATGGTTCATTGTAGTCTCCAACCCAATCAATTGATTCCTATATTTTAAGAAAGTCAGTGATATGGATATATATGTGTGGTATATTTTTTTCACATTCATTAATTTATTTATTCATTTATTTGGTTTGTATCCCTTTCTAACTAGTAAAAAGGAGACAATACATGCACATTTATGCATTGACACAATTACTTTAAAAAATAATCACAGAGGAACAACTGTCTCTCATGTTTTATACTAGCTTCTGGAGATACATAGCTATTATTCCATACCAAAGGAAGCTCACATGCTAAATGGGAGTATATATTACACATATATGTAATGAAAGGATAGGACAGGAAAAGAATAAAAGATAGGAAAAGAAATAATATAATTCTTGGTATAGGTAAGGAAACTTTGTAGAGGATGTGACTGAAGGATGTTTAGGGATTTTCCAGGTAAGCGAACTTAGGGAGGACATTACAAAAAGAAAGAAAAATATGAAAAAGCATATGATGTCAAGATGTACACAAATTATTTGGTGTGAAGCAAGGAGGGAGTGAGTAGCAGGTAGAGAGACATCCAGTACTAGATGTGGAAAAAGAAAACAAATTTGTTATACTTTAAATTAAACAAATTAAACACAAGCAAAATGAAAAGTATTACTGGATATTTCATATTGGGTATTACTGGATATTTCATACTAATGTTAACTGTCAAAATGACAAATATGTTAAAATGACAAATATGTCTAAAATTATATAATCCCAAAGAATGGAAGATATACTAATTTTATTCATTAATATTTCCAACCTGTATTAAATACTAATGTTGATATGCTAGAAATAGCAGTAAGGGTTTTGTTTGCTTTCAAAGTCTGAGTTATTTCAGTATTTTTGTTTCTTTCTTAATTAATTAATTGATTGTTTTAGAGATTACATCTTGCTATGTTACTGAGGGTAGTCCTGAACTCGAGGACTCAAATGATCCTTAGTCTCAGCCTCCCAGTAGCCGGGATTACAGGTGCGCGCCACCAAGCCCAGCTAGTATTTCTGTTCTTAATTTGCCTGAACTTTATCCTGTCATACTTTATCCTAGTTCTAAGATGTGAAGCTAACATTACAAAGGTGCTCAAAAATACCCCAATTATGAAAGATCAATTCAAAGTGGATAATTATCATAAGACAGAGGGTTTTTTTGGTCATTGTATATTGTTTCAACACCTATATCTGTATCACAATTGCTGTTGGCAAAAGATTATCTGTCTGTTTATTTATGCTTCCTTTTCCGCAACTCTGTTCTCCTATCTATGCTTCTATTTTTAGTTACGCTAGGCCCCTTAACATCTCATCTGTGCCACACTGTGGTCTTAGTCACAAACCGTTGTCTCAAATGTGCTGCCTCTGAGCATGGAATAAGGGTTAGAATTCAGTGGGGAAAGATAAGAAGGAACTTCCCAGGATAAGGATAAGATATACTTGATATGATTGCAGGCTTCATAGAACTATATATATATATATATATTTTTTAAGTGAATGTGCATTTAAGGTTTGAGCACTTAATTGTAAATTTTATGATGAAAGAAAAAACTAAATGAATATGAAATGAGTAAGTATTGTGTATTAAAACAATTATGATACAGTTCACTCTGAAATTAACCAAAAAATAAGATTGGATGATGAATGAAAAGAAGAAAGAATACCTAGAGACACATGGTGAAGCAAGAATATTAAAGTTAATGGTTGAATGTATGTAAAAGTATACTCAATAGTTGTCATAATAAATATTTGGAGAAAATGAATTAAGACAAAAATATTTGACATTTTTAGCATTGGAACAAGTTTATAATCATATTATTATACCATGTCTACTTCCTAAAGAGTACAAAAATAAGGTCTGTACTAAGGGAAAGGTAGCAAAGTGACTTCAGATAAAAGTAGTTTTTTGACGTAATCTCTTGTTTTGAGTCCAAAGAACTGAGAATGGGATGGCTATATCATAGAACTTTTTTAACTAGCTCATACTTAAGGTGCATAAAAATGGAAATGGAAATACTGGGAACTACTAAATGAAAAAGTGACAGGCACAGAAACAAGAACTTTTTAAAGGACCTCTCACATACCTGGTTGTACATATATCTCAACATGAAGTCCATCAGGAATGATTTTCCTTTTCTAAATGCTCCAGCAACAGATACAGCAACAACCTCCTTATCCCTGACAGCCTCCGAGAGAAGAATTCGATTTAGTGCAGTTTCATCTAACTCAAAGGAATGGTCATCTTTGACAATAAGGACTTGGACTGGCCCTGCCTTTTTTACTGGCTCTTCCTCTTCTGAGCTCCATTCATATGTCTTTTCTGAAAACCCACCTGTTGAATAAAACAACAATTCGTTCAGTCAATCATCTCAAAATATCAAGAAATGTATATTTACCTCTCCATTCTCAAATATCTGAAAAAAACCACAATGGAAATAAAAAAATCCTCATGTTAATGACATATATTAATATCATTAACACCAGATCTCAGATGGACAGCTGGTCTTCTGCTTATGTGACTTAAAACAGAATTTTATTTTCAAGAAAGTTCCTAGTGCACATAGATATCTGTATTTGTGAATGGGAAGGAAAATCAAAGCAAAGCACTTTACATTTGGAGCAGAGAAATAAAATGGCTTTAGTTCACACTTTCTTCATCCCCTAAAAATAAATTTAGTTATTCACATGAAGGATTCCTGTACTTTTTTAAAGCTGAACATATATAGGAAAAAATACATGGTAGAACTTAGAACCACATAGTCTCCAGATTGAAATACATCTGTAAAGCACCGCTAGTTCTGCTCTGTATAATATATGCTCCCTCTAATATATATCTCATTTACAAAGTCCTAGATTTTTAATTGTCTAAAATTATACCTTTAGCAATGGAAGTTTCAGATAATTAAATTGGTAGGGCCACTAAGGGACACCATCACATATTTAAAGTTTATAGTAATTAAGACAGGGTGATATTATTGTAAGGACAGACACATAGCGAAGACCAAAGATTTCAGAAACAGTCCCACACACATACAATCATATGACTTAGAGTAAAGCTGTCACCACAATAAACAAACAAACAAACAAACAAAAATAAATAAATAAATAAATAAATAAATAAATGATGATCTTTTCCACAAAAGCTATTAAATCAATTGGATGTCTATATAGGGGAAAACTGAGCTTTCAGTCATATAAAATTGATTCCAAATAAATCATAGAGCGAAATGGGAAAAAGGAAAAGCAAACAAAGAATATGAATAAACAACTGACAAAACCCACAATATTAAATAGTTCCTCGCACATGAAAGCATATACATTCTCATGCAAATAAAAGTTGAAAATTTTTATTCATATATATATATGAGATTTACAAAGATCGGAAGTGTGTTAATTCCTTTCATAGGTTGAGATGTAAATGCTATATCCTCAGATATTGCAGATGAGAACTAAAATACAGAATCTTTAGGCAGTAATTTGATGAAAAATCATCAAAATTACAAATGCATACACTCTTTAACCAAGAATTGCTATTTCAAGGAAGTCATCTGCAGATACACTTATACACATACAAAATACCAGAAGCAATGTAAATGCCATCAACAAATGACTGATTAATAAACAGTGGTTCATCCACCTATGAAGTATAAAGATAGTTGTAACGAATAAGGTAGCTCACATTAAACAATTGCAGTATAACAAAAAAATAACTCAAGAGAGACAACAATGTATACAGCATGGTAACACTGGGGGAAGAGTGTATTAGAGGTTAAGCTTGACATAGCTGAAGAACACCAAAAAGTATGATATAGATGGAGCAGTTTGGGAAAGTTTTTAGGGGCCAGACCAGGCAGAAGTAAGCAGCACAGATCTTAAAGGACTAGGGCAAAGTAGATATTGCAGGTGAGAGAGAAAAGACTTCAGTAGAAATTTATATACGATTATGCGTTCCTACTCTACTTTTGTACAGTAGTAAGTGGAAGAAATTGATAATTCTGAACTTTGTACATATTCAAGAACTTTGAAGAGTTATTAATCATTAATTCATGGAATTAATGAAAAAGGAGAAATACATCATGTGTGATATAGCATGTTGTAAAAAAAAATAAGTCCTTAAAATATAATGAATATAATGAAATTGTTTACTAGAAGTCTCGTTATGATGTAGGCAATTTATCATATTAAGTATTCCTTATTGGTAAGGAAACTTTTGAAAATACAGATATAATTTCTTATTGAATATGATATGAATAACATAAAATAATAAAATCTATGGAATATTTATAAATATCTAACCTTCATCTCATCTAAAGTTAAGAAAGGCTTCAGTACAAAACCTTTTATTATAATCAATTTATACAGGTGTTTATGGTAATTAACATTTAAACATATAAAACTACTTAGAAAAGCAAAAACCCAGATGTCTATTAACTGATAACAGAGAAACAAAATGTGATATGTCCATTAATGAAATACTAGTCATCAATAAAGAGAAATGCAGAGTCAATACTTGCTACAAGGATGAACCTTGAAAACAATGTAAAATAAAATAAAAACAAAAAACCATACATTACATAATTCCATTTATAAGAAATATTCAGAAGTACTCGCTTTGGCAGCACATACACTAAAACTGGAATGATACAGAGAAGATTAGCATGGCCCCTGCACAAGGATGACACGCAAATTCGTGAAGTGTTCCATATTTTTATTTTTTAAAGAGATAGAACAAAAATTAATGAAATCCATATGGAATAACAAAAGGCCTTGAATATCAAAAAACCTACTGACCAGAAAAAAAGAGAACAGAAGTATTACAATTCCAAACTTCAAAGTATACTATAAAAGCCATTAAATTAAAACAACTTGGTACTGGTACAAAAACAGACAATCAGACCAATGGAACAGAATTGAGTGCCCTAAAATAAAACCACACATATATTGTCAACTATATGAGTGAAAAACTTACGTTGGAACAAAGATAGCCTCTTCAATAAATGGTGTTGGGAAAATTGGACTAAGACATGCAAAAAAAATGAACTAAGATAACTCCCTCACACTATGTATAAAAATCAACTCAAAATGGATAAAAGACTTAGAGGTCAGACCTGAAACCATAATATACATAGAGGAAAACTTGGCTAAAACCCTCCAGGAATTACAATTCAGGAATCCCTCTCTGGAAACATCTACAGACGGCAAAAAAATGAAGGAAAACATAAACAGATGGGACCACATAAAACTAAAAAGCTTCTGTACAGCAAAAGAAACAACAGAAAAAACTAAAAGAAGCCCAACCGAATGGGAAAAAATTTTTGCCCTCCACAATAGTGATAAGGGTTTAATAACGAAGATCCACAAGGAACTCACACAACTAAACAAAAGCAAAATAAAAAGCCCAATCAAAAAATGGGAAGAACTAAAAAGATACTTCTCCAAAGAGGAAATACAAATGGCCAACAGGCACATGAAAAATTGCTCAATGTCACTAGCAATAAGGGAAATGCAAATCAAAACCACAATGAGATACTATCTTACACCAGTAAGAATGGCCCACATCCAAAGAACAAGCAACAATAAGTGCTGGCGAGGATGTGGAGAGAAAGGAACACTACTACACTGCTGCTGGGAATGTAAACTAGTCCAACCCCTATGGAAAGCTATGTGGAGGACCCTCAAGCTAATGAAAATGGAACTACCATTTGACCCAGCAATTGCTCTCTTGGGAATCTACCCAAAAGAGACCTCAATGTGGGTACAACGGGACACCTGTGCACAGATGTTTACTGCAGCACTATTTATAATTGCGAGGCCATGGAAGCAACCTAAGTGCCCCAAAACAGATGAATGGATGAAAAAAAATGTAGTATATATACACGATGGAATATTACTCATCAATTAAGAATGACAAATTTGACGACTTTATGACAACATGGATGTACTTAGAAGAAATCATACTAGCAGAAGCAAGTCAAAAAGAGAAAGACAGAAGTCAGATGGTTTCATGAATATATGGGATATAGTGAAAAAATAAACAAAAGCTATGAGGAAAAGACAAAACATGCTAAGCACCAAACTGAAGCACACAACTATGAGCAGGGGGTAAATCCCTGGGATTGCAATGATGTGAAATTTATATATAAATATTTATAAAAAAAAAGAAATATTCAGAATAGGCAAATTTGTGGACAGAAGTTAAACTAGTGGTTTCTTAATATGGGTAGGGTAGAAGGAGGGTGCTAAGGGTACTAATTAAAGGGAACAAAATTTCTTTTTAGCACTAAAGGGATGTTCTAAAATTATGTGGTGAACACATAATTCTCAATATACAGAAAGCAGTAAACTTTAGAATTTAAATGGATAAACGCTATGATGTGTTAATTATATCTCAAAACTATTTCTAAAGGGTGAAATTTGAAAACATAGACTGCAGTATCTGGGAAGCAAATGCTGTCTTACTTATATTTGAATTTCTTGAAAACACAGAAAGTCACATACTAGGTGCTCAGTAAATAGTTAAAATAATTTAATAGACAATAACTGGAAAAGTATTGGAATGCATAGTACTAAGAACAAATGTTATGTGCTTGATTCATTATTCACAATATTTTAGTGAAGCAATAAATATTATACTGATTTTAAATGACCCAAAAAGTCTTTGTACACTTCTTTAGTATGCCAAGTTTCTTTAGCACCAGATTTTTATCTTACTAAATATGTCTTCTAAACATATTTGAGAATTATGCAAAAAAAAAATCCTTTTTTTTTTTTTTTTTTTGAGACTAGGTCTCGCTATTTTTGCCTGTAGAACCACGGTACCACAGACTCAAGCAATCCCCAGCCTCCCAGGTAGCTGGGATTACAGCATGCACCACCACGCCCAGCTATATTTTCTTGGGACTAGGTCTTGCTACATGCCCCTGGTGGCACTTGAACTGCCATCCCTAACCCCCACAGCAGCTTCCTAGGCTGCCGCTTAGAGGTATGCACCACTATGCCCGGTCAAATCATGCAAATCTTTAAAAGGAGAAGATCAGGAAACAAATCAGAAGCAAGCCAGATGGTAATTAGCATTTTACAATGAATGATACAAATGTATGGCTCACAAAAAAAGAAAAAATATATATTCAACAACCAGAATATAATTAACAAAAATAGTAATAGTAGTTCACTACATAAAGATAACTACTTTAAGCACAAATTAAAATTTCCAATTAAAAGATATAGAATGGTTGACTAGATAGAAAAAAAAGCAAGGACCAATAATAGCATTCATATAAGTGATTTATTAGACAGAATAAATAAAAAGCCACACATAGATTGAAAGTGAAGGGATGTTAAAGGAAATATAAGTTGTTTTGGGTAATTATAAAAGGTAGGATAGGCCAGGCACAGTGGCTCGTGCCTGTAAGCTTCAACCTATGAAGCAGCAGGAGCTAGAGATGGAGGTTCGAGTCCTGCCTGGGGCCCGTAGTGAGACCTAGTTCCAAAAAAAATAGCTGGGCATGGTTGCACGTGCCTGTAATCCCAGCTACCTGGGAAGCTGAGGCTGGGGTTTGCTTGACTCCGGGCAACGAGAGCCTGCGGTCCCACGGGCAAAAAATAGTGAGACCTAGTCTCAAAAAAAAAAAAAGGTAGGATAGTTATACTTACATTAAAAGTGTTTTAATGAAAAGGACAAAGAATGTCATATCATAAAGAATAAGATCACAAAGATATAACGATTATAAATATTTATGAATTCAACAGTAGAGCACCAAAATATATAAAGCAAAAACTCAAGTAATTAAAAATAACTACGACTATAATCCAGCAATTCCACTCTGGGAGCATTTCCAAAGAAGACAAAAACACCAACTAAAAAAGACCTGGTTCGCCACAGTCACAGTAGCAGTATTTACAATAGTCAAGACTTGAAAACATCTTGTTGTCAACGGATGAATGGATAAAAAAAGTTGTGGTATATACTTGGGAATATTATTCAGTCATAAAAAATGAGAAAACCCTACCATTTGTGACAATGCAGGTGGACTTTGAAGTCATTATGTTAAATGAAATAAATCAGAGATAAATAATCAATTCACAATATAATACATGAAACATTAACCATTCACGCATAACTCATTGAAAAGACATCATACTTGCAGTTCTGAGGTAAAGGATAGAGGGTGAGAGTGGGAGCATTGGAGGAGGAGGTCAAAGGTTGCAAACTTCTAAGATAAATAAATAGTAAGGAGCAATGTACAACATGATGACTGTATCTAACATTGTGTATGCAATATAGGAAGGTATTTAAGAATATATCCAAAGAGATCTTATGAGAATTTTTGCCTTTATTTTTATTGTATATATGTGATAATATGGATTGCAGCAGAACCTACTGTGCCAATCATTTCATAATATTCATAAATCAAACCATTATGCTATAAGCCTTAAACTTACATACGTCAACTGCTTCTCAATAAAGTTGGGGAAAGAAAAGATTTCAGGCTCAACAAGGATAATATTTGGGTGACATAATGTAACTACAGGATATATTACCATAGAATACTGAATAAATCTCATATATTTGAAAAATATCAGGTCATTTCTACAATAAATCGGCTGCCCTGATCTAGGGAAAACATTTTTCCTGAAAGGGTTTTATGTACTATGCTGAGGGTCTTAGAAACCCCTGTTCTCTTGTTTCTAATAAATTTATGTGTTGGAATCTATTGCATTGGCAACAAACACTGCCCATCAAATCTCTGACACACTTCAGGGAACAGTTCAAGTCTTATGTCCTCTGAGAATTTCATTATTTCATCTCCAGTGATTTCCTCTGGATTTGCTAAACAATGGGGTGAGTTAGCTAGAATATGTTCCCAAAAGAACATATTCATATATCCCAAAAGTGGAAAGAGGGACTGATTCACAGGCTGCAGAGAACAGGACTAAGAAACATCTTTAAGATAGCACAAAGCCCAATTGGTGACCTATACAACACCCATTCTCTTCTTCCCTCTTTCCTCATCCTGATTTTACCAATCTTATGCTGACACTAGTGATTCTCAATAGTAAGTAAACCTGCAGGTGTCATTCCATTCCAAATATTCTTGATCTGGGTTTGGGTTTACGTTAGGAATGAAGGAAAGGGCATATTCCATGGTTTGGGGAAAGGATTTTCCTATTGTTCCTCCACTATATGCAAAGAAGTTGCCTATTTCCTTGCTGATTACCTCTTACAACCATGAAAGAGGAGCCAAACTAAGAATTAAATGATAAAGGAGAAGGGGAAAAAAGACAGAAATAAATATTACCTTACCTCTGACCATGTAATTATTAATATGTGTGTAATTATATATATGACATGATCATATCATTCTATAAATACCTATACATATGTATAATTTAATCTTTTAATATACTTTTACGATAAAGAGACTTTTTCATTCTACATGGTAGTCTAAGTCACTCAGCTACTGAGAGAGTGACTTTTCTGAAAGAGAATCTTCAAAAATTTAAATGCAAAGAATAATTATTTTAATATGCTGGAAATGCTGTGAGAGGAGAGTATATTTCTAATTTTCTTAATTATAAACATCATAAAAAGTCTATACTTAATATTTCCAGGAAAAACTAAACCCCATAAAATGATTGATTATAAGTACATTAGTGTTATTATAGAGAAAAAGCAGAACACCAAAGAAACTCTCTTAGCAATTATAATTAAAACAAAATGCTTTTTTAAAATCATTATTATATCTCTTTCTAATATAGAATTTGAAGGAAATCACAAAAAAACCTGTTGTCTGAAGGAGAAATGGAGAATGAGGCCAGGCATGGTGGCGCATGCCTGTAATCCAAGCGCTGGGAGGCAAGAGACCTGGGATCTCTTGAGTTTATGGGTCTGAGACTACTCCGGGCAACATAGTGAGACCTGGTCTCAAAAAAGCAGCCAGGTGTGGTGCGGGCACCTGTAATCCTAGATACCTGGGAAGCTGAGGCTGGGACTTGCTTGAGTCTGCGGGATTGGGACTACCCCGGGGAACGTAGCAGACCTACTCTCAAAAAAGAAAGAAATGAGAATGATTTCTAAAATAATAGCAAAAGGACATTAGTACATAAAGGGGCAAGGGAATTTTGAGGAAACAAATAAAATGTTAATTCATAAAAATGAGTCTTACGAGTGAGCAAGAATACAGATTGACACGATTATATATAATAGATCTCATGATGCAAACATGCATATTCTCAGATCATTCTGGTGTTAACAATAAGTCCAAGGAAGCGAGTTAAAAGCAATAATTCGGATCCTGCAAATTCAGAGTCTTAGAGTGAAATGTTCAATCTTAACTAATAGTTTAAAATTTTAATTAAAAGGAAAAAACTTTTGGCTACCAAATGTCACAAAGGTTAAAAGATACACACACAAACACACACACACACACACACACACACATATACCCTCAGAGCTGGAAACATTAAAAAATATTCTAAAATATACATACTCTTTAATGAAACAATTCTGTTTCCAAAAATTATCAGGACAGTGCATATGTGTTTATGTACCTAAAGAATTATTACAGCATTTTTTATACCAGCAAACTGGAAATAATCTAAATACTTACTTGTAAAATGTCGTAAATAAATTATGTCACAGCTATATTATGCAAAATATGGAAACATTTGAAATCATGTAATGGAAAAATACCTAATCATAAGAAAATATGTTCACATAATTTAGGGGAAAAGGCAGATGGGAGTGTAATTCCTATTAACAAAAACAAATAAATACCCATGTGTTTACAATCACTAGGAAAAGTCAATTTTAGAAGTATTCTGTTTCTATGGATTTTTCTAGCCTTTTAATCATTTTTGAGTCAGCTATTAGGGAATTGGTGGTTTGCTGTTTGTGCTTAATATTATCTAAATTAGGCTCACTCTTGTCTACTATTCTAAGCTTTTCCATGTTGCAGATGGGAAATGTGCAATATACAGAACTGCAATTCTCATAATTCTTTAGCAGAGTTCTGGATTGTATTTTTACAATGAAAAGCATTCATGTATTCAAAAAAGAGAACAAGGGAGACACCTTTATTTTCTTTTAATAGAATATATAGTAAACAGATATTTCCATGAGACTTGCAGTGCATGCCAAAGATACAGAACTGGATCAATTCATGGACAATAGCCAGCTAACATTTTGGCTAAATGATAAGGTACTATGAAGAAGGTACTTTGAAATAGGCATAGAGTATAAATATACATTGTCCCATGTGAAAGTTCATCAATGGGAATGTAGACCTATTGGACAAAGATTAAAAGAACTGCCTAAAAGATGCTTGATAAAAGAAAGAAAAATGTTAAGTCAAGAAAACATTGAATGAAGAAAATAGAAATAGCAACAAGGAGATTAAGAGACATTAAAGAAAAAAATAAAAGAATCCAGAGCTGAAAATTACAATAACTGAATTGAAAATATTCAAAGGAATATTTTAGCAGGTAGAAGAAAGAATTCATAAACTTGAAAGTAGGGCAATTAAAATATCAAGTCTGAGGAAAGAAAAAAGACTGATGGAAAGTAAGCAGAGCCTAACACACGTGTGGTATACCATTAAGTAGACCAATATACACATTGTAGGAGTCCCAGGATAAGAAGACAAAGAAAGGGACTGAAAGATTATTTAAAGAAACAATGGTCAAAAGCTCCCCAAATTTGATGCTTCGTGAATGTAAACATCAAAAAGACTCAACCAACTTTAATCTCAGGTTAAACTAAAAAAACTTACACTGACACACATTATAATCAAATTGTTCAAAGACAGAGACAAAAAGAATTTTGAAAGCAGAAGAGAAAAATAGCATTACCTATAAGGACTCCTCAAAAAAATTGTCCTTAATTTCTCATCAGTAACTTTGGAGGCCAGAAACCAGAAATACATTCAAAGGGCTAAAAGAAAAAGAACTGTCAACCAAGACTTATATTCATCATCAAAAGTGAGGGAACAATTAAGATACTCCCAGATTTAAAAAAAAAAAAAATCTGAGAAAGTTTGTTACCATTAAACTTGCTCTACAAGAAACACTAAAGAGAATTCTAATGGTTGAAATGGAAAGTTACTGGACAGTAAGCTGAAATCTTATAAAGAAAAGAAATAAAGATTTCACAAAACACATGGAAATAAGAAAAGCTAGCATTAAAAAAAATGTATGTCATTTTGTTTTCCACATTATTTAAGAGTTCAATACATTCTTTAGAATTAATCTAAAAAACTAGTGTTATTGTAACCTTTGTCTACTTTTTGTTACATAATTTTAAGCATTAATACATTTTTAAGAACATTAGTATAGGAGGGGACTTAAAAATATTAGTTTGTTTTGGGACACAATATACAAATTTGCAATTTTATAACTTCAATATTGAAATGGGTGCAGATGGAATTTTTCTATGTTGTTTTAAGTTATGCTGATAGAATTTCAAATTAGAGTGTTATAATTTTAGAATGTTAAAAGTAATCCCCATAGTAGCCATAAATAAAATAATTACAAAACTTCAGAATCAGTTCAAACAGCTGAGTAAATTACTAACAACAGAACTTTAATTTTCATAGTTCTGGAGGCTGAAGTCTGAGATTAGGGTGCCATGACGGTTGGGTGTGGACCTTCCAAGTCAGACTTCTTGTTACACAGTCACACATTGGAAGGGGCCAAGGGGCTCTGTGGCGGTCTGTTAAAAGAGCATTAATTTCATTCATGAGTGCTCAATTCTTAGGACCTAAGCATTTTCCAAAGATTCCACTTTCTAATACTATCAGATTAGGTATTAGGGCTTTATCATATGAATTTGGGGGGGCACCAACATTAGTGGGATGACAGCATAGAGTATACACAAAAAGGGAATGAGAGGTGATTAAAATGTTGCACTAAAGAAATGAACTAAACACATAAGAGAAAATAATTCAGGAAATGAGGGGGGAAAGGCTGTAAAGACATATAGTAAACAAATAGCAAAATGACAGAGGTAAATGCCTCCTTTTAAATGTAAATGGATTAAACTCTCCAAACAAAAGCTAGAAACCAAACGACTAGGTTTAAAAAAAATATGATCCAACTATAAGAGATTCAGTTCAGTTCCAAAAATACAAATGGAATAGATGGGAATAGGGGGAGGTTATTATATTAATATCAAACTAAATAGAGTTTAAATTTAAAGGTTACAAGAAATATATTAATAAAAGTTCTAAAAATAGGAGGATTTGGGGTAGACAATGATGCAATATATATATGTACAATCAATTTAAAAAATAAAATTATAAATAAAAGTACTAAATAAATAAAAACAGGAGAATTTAACAATTATAAACATTTATGTACCTAATGATAGTGATAGGCCATCAAAATATGTGAAGCAAATTTTAGAGAAAATAGAGAATTTAAACAATATGATAAGCCATTTCTATCTAACTGACACAGACCACACTCTAATCAACCACAACAGAATACACATTCTTCTCAAAGTGTTTATCTTTAAAGGGGGAAAAGGAAAGATCGCCACTAAAGGGGAAGAGGGGGGAACATTAGCAGTGTTAAAATACTGATAAACATATTTTACAAGCACCCGTGTTTTCCATGTTTTTTCACTTATAAGTATTTTTCATAACTTTTTTGTTATGTAAAGAAGAACCTCCCAATCTAAAAATACTCACTTTTTTTCAACTAAAAGTACTTCTGATCACATGTTCTACTTACAATCTTGTTACTGTTTGAAAGATAATATAGGCAGAGCTTGAAATGGAGCAAAGCTCTAACACAGGAGTCATCAAGACAAGGTGTGATCAGATGCCTATAAGAAAAAGGTAAGTAATAAAAGATGTAGGGAAGGCAAATTAAAGTAGAAAAATAGTGTGGGGAGCCTCTGTAGGGGAAGCACATGTATGATCCAGTGGAAATCTGATTTAGTTTCAAGAGGGATAGATATATAGAAAATGAGGCAAATAAAAATGAAGATAGTTTTTTTTTTTAAAAAGGATATGAAAGGAAAAGATGACAGTTTAGTGCAAATAATACTTTTCTAAAGTAATACTGCACTTTCAGTTTGTATGACATACAAAAATCAAATCCCAAGTGGGATCAC
>PVHY01002535.1:49019-124915 GCA_004024945.1 Uropsilus gracilis
TTTTTTTTTTTTTTTTTTTTTTTTGAGACTAGGTCTCGCTATTTTTGCCTGTGGAACTGCAGGTTTGAGTTGCCCAGGGTACCATAGACTCAAGCAATCCCCAGCCTCAGCTTCCCAGGTAGCTGGGATTACAGGCGCACGCCCCCACGCCCAGCTATTTTTTGGGACTAGGTCTCAATACGTGCCCCCGGCAGGACTCAACCGTGACTCCGGGCCGTGGCTTCCTAGGTTGCTGCCTACAGGCATGCGCCACCATGTCGGGTCCTTAGAACATTTATTTCTTATACCAGCTTATGCCTAGGAAGTTGCATTGTGGCATCTTTTGGTAATACCATTTTAGTTCCTTGTCCTCATTCATGAACTGGAGAAGCAAACAACCCTAAGTTTAAATCCTAGATCTATAACTTACTATGGAATTTTTGATAAGTTACTTGTGTTCTTTGTATTTCAGATTCCTTATGCTGAAACAAGGATGACAAAGCCAGCCTTTGAGGAATTTAAAAATTTTGAATTTATTCAAACTTCTAGTGCACTGTAAAGTTAGTGTCAGGTGGTGGGTGTCCTGATTCTACACACAGACCTGTTTCTCAGTGAATCTCTGGGTATTATCTTCAAACATCACTCTCAAATCTGAGGGTCACCAGTGATGCTTTCTAGTTTTCACTGTACTTGCAGAACCTAAGAGGTCTCTGAGGTCTTACAGGTATATTGTCTTACAGGATTGCGTCTCTGAATTTTAGGTTGCCTGTAAAGATTTTATAAGCTCTATTTTCTGGGAATTTTCCAATTCTGGATAGTGTAGTATTGCCCTCCACCCTTCTCTTTTTAATTTGTTTGGAAAAAATTATTTAACTGTCTTGCCTTATAAATGATCATCTGTTTTTCTCTCTCTGATTAATTTTAAATGCCTAAATTACTCTGATGAGAAAAAATTCTGACTTCCACAAGGGTTTGTTTTATTACCCTCACACCACCTCATTATCTTACAGAAACAAAACATCATGAACTAGAAAGTGAACTAGAAAACAACCCTACGTTTTAATCTCATTCCACTAGCTTATTAAATATATGACTTTCCCCAAAGTAATTAACTTACCTGAGACTGTTTTTTCATCTGCAAAATAGGAACAATATGTCCTGCAAATTTAAGAGACTAAATATCAGATGCAATAATGCATGTGAATGTTTCTTGAAAACTTAGTTTTATTCAAGGCAGGAAATATTATTCATTCAACAAAGAAGAAGTATAGCATAGTGGGGAAGATAAGCTAATGTGACATCAAAAAAACAGAATTCAAATTTGGCCCTAAAACTTTCCAGGTCTATCTTTTAATATGTAAAATGGGGATTTCAATACCTACCTCATGATATTAACTCAACAATGTCATTAGCTATTATTATTATTATAAAATACCTACAACACACATGTTAGACACTGTACTAGATGCTGGCATTAAAATGGAATTAGGGCAGGCATGAATAACATCTTTGCCAAAAATCTCTTATCTCCTGATCCATGCACTACATTTTGTACATCATTTATCTCATATAATAATTCACAGCAAAGGAAAGCCTGTGTAGTAAAACATTTCTATCAAGGTTCAACCCATAATTCCATTATTCCTTTTCTGTGAAAACTTCCAGTGAAAACAGTGTTTCTAGTATTTCTTTTCCTAACTCATCATGTGGATTAAAACTCTGATACTTCTGTGTGAACTATCTGGAACAAGTTTCTATCACATATAAATAACTAAGACAGTGTTTCTAAAAGTAACATCGCAATACCACCTGTTTCTCAATCACTTAAAGTGCTAATTAGAAGGCAGATTCCTAGACCCCATTTCAGACCTATTAATTCAAAAGCTCTGGCTGGAAGATGTGGGGATCTATATTTTTAGTAATTTCTTGGTGTAAATTTTATGCAAATCCCAACTGAGAACCACATTTCTGAGAGAGGGAAAAAAACAAGTAAACAAGCCAACCCTTTACTACATTAGGTAACTAACTGTAAGCAAAGGAAATATTGTCAAATAGTCAAAAGTCTCACAAAGGAGAAAAAGTGTAATCCTCAGAATAAATTTTCACATGACTGTCTCTTAACACAAGGTCTCTTAACACTTTTAAGAGACAATACTCAGAGATCAAGACCAATATTGACTTGAACATAATTTAACTGTGACTGTTGAAGAACTTCCTAGTCTAAAGGCCAAGGGCAAGGGTGGAAACCTAGTATTCTGAAAAAGTTTATTCCATATTTCAGAAGCAAAGAAAATGATCTTACTGCAATAGTCTCATCTACTAAATGTTGCCCTCCGTCCTTTTCTTTCTAATTTGTCTGGAACAAAAAATTACTGTATTTTTATTGTATTGTCTTATAAACCTATAAAACCTTACAAATGATCATCTTGTTTTTTCTCTCTGAATAATCTTAAATGCTTGAATTACAGTGATGAGGAAAATTTCTGACTTCCACAAGGGTCTGTTTAGTTAGCTCAGAAAACGGAATTGCTTTCTCTTCAGCTCAACTTATTGCAGACCTCCTGATTCAACTCCCTAAATCTATTACAAACAGGATAATCTGTCAAATGGACACCTTGCCTTAAGTTGGTTTTGTGACCATCAAAACAGACAAGGAGAAATAGGGTCTTTTGATAAAAGTAACCCAAAATAACCATTTAAATGTAAGCCTTTTGGTCAGATGGAGAGTTATCTGAGTTCTCTCTGAAACACTTAGGAACATCCAGCCGCTCCCAACTCCTGGTGAACGTGAACTTTCCAAATATTAACGTTTCGGAGCTAACAACATAATTCTCCAGTTACCAAGCCACAGTGGTCTGAGGTCAGCTCTGCTTTAGATAATAAAATTGCCTCGAGGGCTTCTGTTCCTAAGACTTTGGTGAGTTTAAAATACAATTACTACGGAGAAATCGGGAGGCCAAGGCGGAAGGAGAGGCCTAACCTGGCAGCGGTATTGATGCCCAACCCAGGCAGCAACAGCACAGCGGGTGGGGCCGCGATGTCTCCTGCATCACTGCGCTCTTCTCCGCCTGCGTGAGCACCGCCCACCCACTCGCGGCGTGAACCCACTGGGCCTAGCTTCTCCCTCCCCTCCCCTCGGCCTGGTGCTGAATCATGAGTCCAGTCTCTCCAAAAGGTAAAATCCAAGAACAAAGCCACCCTTCGGGCTGGTCTGAATGGGGTACCAGGTCGGGGTGGGGCAGAAGGCTGGAAACCTCAACTTTGCGTCCCTTCTTTTCAAATTGCCCACCCAACTCCCAAGTGAAAATGAGTACTGCAGCGCCGGGGGGATTCCCAAACCGGCCTTCCCTCTCCGGAACTGCCCGGGTCTGCAGAGCTCAGCCCGGGCCCGGCGCGCTCCGCCTCATTGTTCCATTGCTTTGCCTGCCTGCCAGAGCCCGCGCCCTGCGGGGCAGGCGAGCTCTCAGCTCCAGGGCACTGGGGGGTGGGGAATCCCACCGGGGCCAGGTAACCACTACCCCCTGCCCATCCTCGGCGCCTTCAAGACAATCTCGCTGAAGCGGAACCAACGAGTCCCGGAGAAGACCGGTGGGTGCTGTCCAAATGCTGGGAGGAGGCAGAATGGGGGGGATGGGGATGAGGATGGGGATGGGGACGGGGATGGGGATGGGGTAGCCGAAGCTGCAGGCTCTGGCCTTGGGGAAGCTGCAGCCCTCTCCCCACAGCGCGATTCCGGTTACGCGGATCTGGCTCGACCATGGTTCCTCCCGCCCAACAGGAGCTCGGTCGGCTGTGGCCGGTCTCCCAGTCCTGGACTTTGGTGCCGAGCAGCCCGTGGCCTTCGTCTCCAGAAGCAGGAAGCCGAAGGCCAGTCCCCTTGCAGGCTGCGGAAATCACCATATGCTACTCACCCCAACTGTTTCTGTCCTTGCGGCTCTTGGCCATGGTGGTCCGGGGGCTGGCGGCTGAGAAGTGCTGTCACTGCGCTCGTGTTTCTCCCGGGCCGCAGGTTGCTGGCGGCGGGAGGTTCTGTGCCCGCGCTAGAAGCAGTTCGCTCAGACTCAGAGGATGTTGCTGTGGCGCTGGTGGGAAGGAATAGGGAGGAGAAGGGAGGAGAAAGCAGATGATGAACCAAGCTCAGCATCACAAACCCGAGTTCACACAAATATCAGCGTCACACCCTCTCTACCTCAGCCCACTCCCAGAGTGTGAAGACAGTGACAGACGATGTACTGCAATATTTTCATTGCAAAACACACACACACACACCCCTAAACAGCACCCTCTTACACTCACAATGAATTTAGCAGCATCACAAGTCAGAAATCATAAACCAATATCCTGCATTATTTTGGATGTCCAGATATGTGTTTTCTGGAACGTTAAAGCTCTAATACAAATACACTGGTAACATTTTATATAGCCAAAGAACTTAAATAATTTGCATTTATCTACCAGGCACCATTTCACCCCATTTTAAAATCATGATCATGCAAAACGAAGGTTTCACAGGTTTTTATACCTGTATATTAAACAGGCCTGTTTTTTTTGTAAATAGGATATCAAAATTTAGATCAAGAAGATCATAATAAATGCTAGTACATTGGTCATAATCTGTCATTATCTAGTGGGCAATATTTCCCACTGGGTTTATAGAGATAAAATCTGGAGTTAGAATGGTAAATATTGACATAAAGTCAGCTACTTAATCAATGTGAGGCTTGACAGTCACAAAGGTTGTAGATAATTGTGAACAGAAAGCAAAAGGCAATAGTAAATTAAAAAATAGTTTCAATCTCTCCCTTTTTGTGGTTTTCTTTTTCTCCACCTCTAAACTTAGTTTTCAGTAGTCTCAAAACACTGTCTTTTCATTTCACTTGACCATAAAGATACATCATCCCATTCCTTATACATTTGTTTGTTGCCCATATTGCACCAATCAGTTCTGCATGGAAGATTATGCTCACCTCTTAATTACCAGATCCATTACCTCTGCTTATTCCTCAACTTCTAACTCTCTATTCTATTTAACCATTAAGCCTGCTTCAGAGAGGACCTTCACATTAATGATACACTAAATCTAGGGTATCTGTAGTCTTACCTCTAAAGTTTACTTAAGAGAATCATCCTACCAGAGATGATTTATGACTGCTTGAGGTCATCTTCACCTTGTTTTCCTATTAACACTTCAAAAAAAATGTCAAAAACCAAATCCATCCACCACTGCCAAATTTTTCTCTTTTTTTTTTGAGGCTAGGTCTCACTATGTTGCCCGGGGAACCGCATGCTCACATTGCCTGGAGTACCACGAACTCAAGTGATCCCCAGCCTCAGCTTCCAGGTAGCTGGGATTACAGGAACCTGCCACCATGCCCGGCTGCTTTTTCGAGACCAGGTCTCGCTATGTTGCCCCCAGCAGGTCTCGAACCTGCAGACTCAAGCTATTCCTAGTCTCAGCCGTGCTCTAGGGCTGCGCTTAAAGGCACACACCACTGTGACCTGCACCACTGCCAAATCTTGTACATTCCATATTTTAATTAGAGGTTCTAGTAATCTCAGAGCTATGCATACTGTAAACCAAGTTTACATTATAGTTTTAAAGGGGACTGTGTTCAATAGAGTTGCATCTCCCAAACACTAAAGCTATAACATATAACACAGAAATTATCTTACCTATGTACTGATAAGCCAGATTTATAGAACAAAAAGTGATATGTTCTGCTCTTCTTACATTTCTTTATTGTATAATTCTTGGCTCACACTCCAGTCTAAAAAAGTGTACAATATCTATTTCTAAAAACAAATTTTAAAAAAAGCTTTTTTTATAATGAATAAGGAATCTATGGGATAATAGTGTGACACTTGCAAATATCTTAATCAAGAACTTTTCATTCAATGGTTTTAACATCCTTGCTGTGATTTTACATTAGTGATTTTTAAAATAACACTATTATTTCTATTACAGTTAGTACCTGGCATTCCCTCTCCCACCTTTTTTGAATAACATTATGGATTCATGAAATCGGATTCATGAAATCTTAAAATATATATTGTTATTCTTTTTTTAACCATGATTATTATTCTTAAAGATAAAATTACCCTGAATTTGGCCAAGAGGAGCCCTTTTAAGGCGAAACTTGTGGCCTTTTAACAAGCCCTATTTATCTTTGATCACCTCCTTATTTTCTGACATGAGAAAAGGTTTCACATTCCCTTGTACTTGCTCTGCTGCAGAAGAATTAGCCACTTCTACAAGAAGCTCTGGCTCCTAATGAGAATAGGAACTCAGAAACCAAGATCTGTTAAGTGGTGTGATCATTGCTGGTTGTAGTATACTATTTTTAAACTATTCATGGGCATTGTCAGAGACTTTTTTCTTTTTTTTTTAATTGCAAGTTTACTTTACTCCACAGGAATACCTCCAATAGCATGAAAATGCATATACACATGTTTTTTTTAACACTGTTATATTTGGGAAATATTGGGACTAAGCTAAATGTTCATATACAGGAAAGCCATTACATACAGGAAAACACACCTATCGGTGGAATATTATGCATCGGTGAAAAAGAATACAGGTGATTTTTTTTAATATAAATACTGACTTCCAGAATACAATGGCAAGTGGAACAACGATGATAACAACAAAAAAAAAACCCAAACACCAAATACTTTACCATTCCTGTAAGAAAGTAAAGGATATGAAAAAGTAAATGTATCTGTAAATACAAGAAACATAAACCAGAAACAAATGAGACTGGTTACCTACAGGAGATGGGTGGAAAGTGATACAGGACTGGGAACAAAGAGAAAGGATGAGAACTGAAACTTCCCTAAGTAAGACCTTTTTATAGAGCTCTGACTCTTAATACCATGGTATGTTTCACAATCTCCAGAGTAAATAAATCACCAAAATCAAATACAGAAGGGGAGGAATTATGGTTATATGGAATTATTTTTTTAAAGAAAAAAGTGAACCTCATTGTAGTATAGGTAAAGAAAGAATTACATTGATAGGTGTAGGAGAAAAAAACTAAACTGAACCCTTTTAGAAAATAGTATTTTAATTGTATACTATAAGACCAATGACTAAACTGCATGCAAGTATATCCTCTAGTACATGTTTTTCCTCCTAAGATATATATGGGCTAGCAATCCCAAAATTATTTCACATGTGCACTAGGATTGAATAACTGTATGTACATAAAAGCCAGATTTCTCACTATTGGAGATAAAGTATATTTTGAAAAAGGGAAAAGTCAGAATGAAATCTGAGGTATCAGTATGATAAAAATACAAATAACTCAATTTTTAGATATTTTACCATCAAAGACATAGAAATGAACAGTAAGCACATGAAAAGGTGATAACATGTTTAGTTGCCAGAAAAATGCAAATAAAAACCATAGTGAGAAATCACTATATACTTCCTAGGATGACTATAATAAAAAAAAAAAAAACAGATTAGTAGTGGATCAGAAAAATATGGTGTATACACATAGGAATACTAGGCAGCTATAAAAAGACAAACTAATCATTTACATGATGTATGGAACTGCAGAGTTTAATGCTAAGTAAGATGAGTCAGAGAAAGACAAATACTGAGTGGTTTCACTTACATGTGGAATATAGAGAAAACAAAGCAAAGGGTCAGACAAAAACAAACCAATAACAAACCCGTGATATCCATCTACAGAACTGAGACAGGAGAGGGTGGCAGGGGCCCAAAAGAGTAAGGTGGAAGATTATCAAGACTTTGTGGTGGGCATGGTGGAAGATTATCAAGACTTTGTTGTGGGCATGGTAGAAGATTATCAAGACTTTGTGGTGGGCATGGTGTGAAAACATACATTTGTAGAGGTATGAACCCATAACACCTAAAACAAATACAATGATGTAACCAACTTTACCTCAATAAACATAATTAGAAGAAAAAAAACAATACATCAGGAAAAAAAGACAAAGTGAGTATTGGTAAGGATGTAGAGAAGTTCATACACATATACTACTGATGGGAATATAAAATGGTATAGTCAGCTTGAAAAACTTGAAAAGTCTTGAAAAGCTTGAAAAGTCTGGTAGCAACTCAAAAAGTTAAAGACAGTGCTGTCTTATGGCTTAGCAATTCCACTCATAGGTATATAACTAAAAGAAATGTAAATATATAATCACACAAAGAACATACACAGAAATGATCATAACAGTATTGTACATAATAGCCAGGTGGAGGAAACACCTAAATTCCAAATCAAATAACTACTGAATATAAATAAAATGTGGCAAATATACACCTGAGACTATTATTTGGTCATAAAAAAGAATTAACTATTGGTATATGCTAAAACATGGACTGACATAGAGACATACTAGCTGAAAGAAGCCAGTTAGAAAAGATAACAAATTGTATAATTCCATTTATATGAGATGTCCAGAATAGGCAAATCTATAGAGACAGGAAGAAGATTAATGGTTGCCTAAGGCTGTAGAAGATGGGGAGAGGCTAGGAAGAAACGAGGGAGTGTCTACTAATGAGTTTGAGAATTCTTTCTGGAGTGATGAAATGTTTTAAAATTGTGAAATCCATTTGCATAGCTCTGTAAATATGCTAAAGATCACTTAATTATATAATTATTTTAAGTTAGGAAAAATAGGAAAAGGTATTCCTCCATTTGTACTTTAGTATTCTAGATCCTATTTCTTTCTTACTCTTTTGGGATTTTTTTCCATAAATTAATACTTCTTACCTGTACCCTCAATTGTATTTTTCCCATTGTTCATTCACTATGTTCATTTCCCCCATCACAAGATTTCTCTCAATCAGGAGTTTCTCAATAGTTGACGTTCCAACTTACTCCTTCCTTTTATAACTGGCAATCTTGAAACATCAGTTAGAACAATGGTTCTATGGTCAACATCAGTTCAATATCACCATAACTGCACTAGCTAGGAAAAAGATTTGATTGCTGCAAAAAACATTTACAGTGGTTTAAAAGACATAGGTATTTATTTTTCATGAAATAATTAGAGCACAAACCCTGTAGGGCTAATATGAAGACTTCAGAATATCAAGGAAATAAAATTCACAATCTTTAACATGGGGCTTCCATAATACAATCCATGATGACTGCTCTAGCTTAGGTATTCACATCTACCTTCCAGTTAGAAAGGAAGGAAGCAAAGAAGGTCACAACCAAGATGTACACATCACTTCTATTCAAATACCATTAACCATTTCCTAGCTCATAGATGAATGCATCATCTACCCAACATAGATTTAGGGAGTCTAGTACTAAAGAAAGATGGGAATTAATATTGGCAAATACCAGCAGATTTGACAGAAGGACCAAGGTTTTACTCTACCATCATCAATGTGTTGGCTCAATTTCTAATGTTTGCTCTTCTCTGGGTCCCAAAAATAGCATCTGTCATTCTAGTCATCAGAGGAAGACAGTCATGCCTAAAGACAGAAAAAGGCAAGTCTCTGCCTTGTGCATCTTGTTAAAGGTGAACAAGCCTTCCTGGAAGCACTCCAATGCACTTTTCTTTTTGTGCCATTACCCAGAATTGACTAAGCATAAACCATAATAAAAGGAACGTCTAAGCCATAGTTTACCTCCTAGGATCAGGGAGGATATTCATTTCTTCTAATAGCACAACTACTTGTGGTCAACAAAACTGTAGTTCTGATAAGAGGAGAAAGGAGAGGATAGTTGGATAGCTTTTAAGCACAAAATCCAAGGTGATCATTATAGCTTCTGCTTTCCCCTTTCTACTATTACCTCACCTTATTGTATGAGTTAAAAGGGAAAGACATTGTCTTTAAGAGCTTTACTGAGCGGCTCCAGTGGCGCAATCGGTTAGCACGTGGTACTTATAAGGTAATACTAATTTCTGTAATCACCTGCCCCCCATAATTTCACTTTCATTTTTCTACTTTGGCAAAGAGATTTGATTAGTTAGGGAGATAACACTTTCCAATTATAATAGCTCTTACTCCACATATACCTAATATTGGAATTATGTGACAAGATAAATCTATTCCCATATACATTTTGGATCTGGAAAAATAACCCTAGAGGATTTTTCAGCCCTCAAGATTCACAGTGAAATCTATCTGAATGAAGACTGCACTGACTATATGTAACCACTCTGATCATTGGAATTTTGGTGGTATTTTGAGACTGCAAGGATTAGTGTCTATTAACTTTTAGAAGTTTTGGGAATTTCCAACTCCTCAATTCACAATCATTCTGGTAGAAGGGAGCATTGGTGGTTCAGTGGTAGAATTCTCGCCTGCCACTCTGGTAGAAGGTCATAAAATGCTCTGAGAGTTGCTTAAGGAAAGATTCACTGTTTATACCTGTGGCACAGCAAGATCCTTCCTCAAGGGAACCTGGTCTCCCCTTTTTTACCAGAGTGCCAGGTTTGTAAAGTGACAAATCTAGGAATTGAATCACATGTTTTGGTTCTCCATTGCAATGACTTGAACTAGGTTTCTGCACATCAAATGTAGAAATTTTCTCTATATAAAGGCATCCAGATAATAGAAAGATATCTAAACTGACTTATATTTCATCAGCAAACATCTTTTTTAAAATAGCTACATTTCTTCACCAATAAGAAATTTCCCTGGTAATTCTTAGAGTATTGACAAGAAAATAGCTTGACTTACTCTGACTACATTAAACACAGATTTAATTGTATACCCCCCCATGCACTATTTGGAAATTTAAATCATAAATAGTGACAAGTGTTGATTCGAATCTACTAAACCTATAAAAGAGTCAACTCAATCACACAGTTACATTTTACAACTATGTTACGCCGGAAGAGTCAGCAGAAGATTATATTGCTCATCTATATGAAACAAACTAAAGTTATTGTCCTCATGCTTTGTTCTGTTACCTGATCTCCTGAGGGGTTTGTTTATTTTTTGTTTTTAAGACTAGGTCTTGCTATGTTGCCTGTGGTAGTCCCGATCACATGGACTCAAGCAAACCCCAGCCTCAGCCTTCCAGGTAGCTGGGATTACAGGCACCTGCTTTTGCTTGGGGCAATCTCGAACCCGAGAACTCAAGAGATCCCAGGCCTCTTGCCTCCTAGCTCTTGGAGTGCGCCACCACACCCGGCTACGTCTGAGGGTTTAACTGTGATTTGTTCTGGATAGTAAATTGTGTACCTTACCTATGTAGAAGTCAAAAAGGTTTATATCCCCCCCCTTTTTTTTTAAATTTAGCCTTGGCTAAAGTTGAAACCAGAGGTTACAAGTTACAATCATCATTTTACTAGAGAACTTTGAAAGAAGTGGGAAAGCATAGGGCAAATTATAGATTATGTGGATTAAAGTAAAAGATGTAATATATTTTTGCATGTCTGATACTAGGAAGACACTAAGAATGTATAAAAATGAGGTTGGGATGAAGGAACTGTCAAAGCATATTTACTCTTACTCATACCATGTATGAGTTATTATCAAATTAGGTAAAAAATGCTCCTGTTATTTATTACTATGTAACTTCAGCCTTGAAACTATATTCTTAATTGTTTAGAATAAAAAAAAGTTCACTCACTGTATATTTATTTTATGGAAATTGAATTTTAATTTATCAACCATGCAATATTTACCCTACTCGCTACAACTTCATCAATCTAGTTTAAATTAACTCAATTAGTATTTAAAAAATCCCTAATATTCTTCTGGATTTAGATAAAGCAAATACATTTCTTTCACATCTGTTGTTGTATAAGTAAAATAATGATTATAGCAGATATTTTTTTTCTGATTACACACACACACACACACTTTTTTTTACATCATTGTATACCCAGAGGTTCTCCCAGCACCTCACCCGAGAGCTGACATCATCTTGATCTCACCTTGATTTCACCCTCCCTCCTTCCTTGCTGTATGGTTTAGTGCTGTTGTCAGTTTGTTAGTTTTTACTTTTTCTTGTCCTTTTGTTTGTTTTCCCAATATTCCACATATAAGTAAGGCCATCAAGTATCTCTCTTTTTTTTTTTGCTTCCAATAGCATTTCTTTTAGCTCTGTCCATGTTACCACAAATGACACATCTGTCTTTTTTGATTGTTGAATAATATTCCATTTTGTAAATATACCATGACTTTCTGATTCATTCATCTGTTTGCTATTGTAAATAGTGCTGCAATAAACATCTGAGTACAGGTGTCCTTTTGAACTAGTGTTTTTGTGTCCTTTGGTTTAGATTATGAGAAGTGAAATTGCTGGGTCAAGTAGTAGTTCCATTTTCAGTAGTTTGAGTGTCCTCCAAAGAGCTTTGCAGTAGTTGAACCAGTTTGCATCCTACCAGCAGTAAAGGTGTTTCTTTCTCTCCACATCCATGCCAGCCATTGTTGGTGGTTTTTTTGTTTTTTTGTTTGTTTGTTTTAACATGGGTGATTCTTACTGGTGTAAGGTGGTATCTCATTGTGGTTATGATTTGCATTTCCCTGATTATTAGTGATGCTGAACATTTTTTTCATGTCTGTTGGTCATTTGTATTTCCTCTTTGGAAAACTGTTTTGCAAGCTCTCCTGCCCTCTTTTTGGCTGGAATTTTTTCTTTGTTTATGTTGAGTCATGTGAGTTTTCTGTGGACCTTTGATATCAGACCCTTATCAGCTGAGTTGAGTGTGAAAGTTTTTTCCCATTTGGTTGGGGCGGACACAGTTTTTTAAGCACTACACAGAATCTCAACTTTTCCTAAGTTGTCCACCTTTATGTGGACAGTCAAAGCATTATGGATTTGCCATTACAGGCAACGTAAAACATCTGCACTCCAAGGTCTCACTGAAGTCTATGACATCAAACTTTATATTGCTTAATCCCTATCCATATTGCCAAACACAATCCTAATCATTGTGTTTAAGAACAACTTGATTGAAGGATTATACGAGGACGTTTATCATCATCTCAAACTGGGAATGCAGAGCTTCCACTTTATGGAGGTCTATGAGGTAAATTTTTCTAAAATTTTATTAGAAAAAGTTGTACTTTGCTCTCCATCAATTGCTGTGTCAATTTATTGCATTGTTCCAGTATCCTCTTTTCTCTCTCTTTAAAGTTATACTTATTTTCTCACTTACTTATCTTTATCTTGTATTATAATATGTAATATATATATTTTGCTACCTCAAGTTCTCTGCAGGTATGAATAAGTTAAGAATAAATTTTAGACTAGAGAAAGGATGAATGCTTACTGAGTCAAAAGAAAAAAATGAATCTATGATAATAAACAAGTACTAAGATACCAATAGAACATTTGAAAAGATTTTGAGTCACTGAAGCCAAAAGTATGTGCCCACCAAAACAAGTGCCAAGAAGCTTTGAAAGAAGAAACTGTTCTTCAACCATTTTTTCTATGCAGCAAACACATGGGCTTTGTCCATACTGCATGTAAGTCTGAGCTTACTTATGTTCCCTAAATAAGTGCCCTTTGTATACGGAGCACAAGAAAATACATATATTCCCTGTCCTGGTAAGGTGCGAAGTTAATTTTTACATTGGACAATTGATTACAGTGATCAACAATAAGAAGGATAGTGCCCCAAACCAAAATTTAATTGGATGCTCAAAGTCACATGCCAACATCTCTAAGTTGCTCTTTTGTGATATTTCAGTCACTAAATGCAGTCGTTGAGTATGAGCTGGCTTTTCTGTTCAAAACCTCTACTACACTCTAGAAATAACTTTGCTGGGATACATAAATCGGGCAACTTGGTTTCTATTTCAGAACAAGGAAACTGAAGCTGTGAAACAACTTGTGAAATACCAGGCAAATCGCTTCCCTGAACTCCTGCCCAATTTCTAAACTTCGTGAACTATCTTAAAACCTCTGCTGTTTGATAAGCCTCTTGATAGTCCTGAATATTGCTTTGTAAACACCTTCTTGGGTTTCAGATGTAGATCCTCTTCAAGTCACCGGCAAAGATACTGAGATACTGTCAAACTCTTATGTCTTTGTCACAGATCACATACTCAGGAAGAGACAGTCAAAAGGTTGCGGTCCCTGAGTTGTGTTAGGTTCTGGAGAAGACTTGATTCCACAAAAAGGTGCAATATTTGAGGTGAGACACTGGTGTGTACCCAACAAGGTCACTGAGGCTTCTTAAGAATTTAGGTTTTCAGAAGTATCGCGGGAAAACTCAGCAGAAGACAGGTTGTGCAGGTGTGCTGTGCAGTTTCAAACTGGTACCACTGGGAATGGTTTGCAAAACAGGAAGGTGCAGTAGGGTGTGGCGCGGCTTAGTTAACCTGGCACTCCCCCACCTCCTTCCCTGAAGCCCCACCGCCAGGTGACTTCTGGCCCTGTGCCCTCAACGTACCTTTTCCATCTTGAACTTGGAGGACTGTGTTCCAATCATCCTCGTGCCCACCCTTCTCCCTCTACCGGTCACCTTTCAAGTTTACCTGACCACTCTGGGGACGGTTTAGCCCAGGCCCGTCGACCCACGAATGCCCAGGGGCCTCCCTATTCTAACCGGGTGGGCTGCAGAGTCCCGGCCCTGAAAGGACGCGGCCGGCCCGGGGGGGGGGGCGCGGCGGCCCGGTCGGGAGGGTGTCGTGTCGCGATCAGGCCTCAGGGCGGCACTCTGGTCGCGCGGCCGGTGCTCTCGGACGGGACGCTGGGCGCCGACCCACGCTGACCGGGAACGTGTCTCCCGGTGACGCAGCCCCGGGTGGGGAACGTGGTGCGGCGGCGGCGGCGGCGGCGACGGTACGCGCCTCTGCCGCCTGAGAGAGGACGTGCGGTGCCGCGGCCAGGGGCGGCGCAGGATCTGGCGGCCGAGGGCGCCTGGTAGCTGGACGCAGGCGCCGGCCGAAAAGTAGGTCCCGAGCGCGGCGCTCAACAAAGAGCGGGGCCTCTCGCCTCAGGTACTGAGCCGGCCCCGGACCCGGGCGGGCAGGGAGGCGGTCGGGCAGCTCGCGGGCGGCCGGGGAGGGGACCGGGCCGCGGGCAGAACGGGGCTGCGTCGCCCGGGGACCCCGCCGGGCCCGCTTGGCCGCCCCCCAGGCGGAAGGGAAGGGGTTGGGCCGCCCGGGGTCGTCGGCCGCGTCGCCCACCCGCCCGCGCTCGCCCCTCGTGCAGGCGGAGCTGCGGCGGAGGCTCCATGTTGGGAAGCGGCGCCGCTCGTCCTCGTTAGCGGGAAGCGGGGCGCCGGGGGCAGAGCCGGCGGGGGCCGGGCCCGGAGCGAAGATGGAGGCCCCGCTGCGGCCTGCCGCGGACATCCTGAGGCGGAACCCGCAGCACGACTACGAGCTCGTCCAGAGGGTCGGCAGCGGCACCTACGGAGACGTGTATAAGGTGAGGCAGGCCGCGTCCCGGCGCGGAGCCGCCCCTCGCCCTCTTTCCCTGAGGGGGCTGGCTCCCGGCGTTCGGGCTACTTTCCGGCGGCGTCCGAGCTGGGTGGAGGATGCTTTTGTTACTTCATCTCGCGGGTGGAGAGGCCGGGGTCGCGTTCGCCCCATTCAGACTTACCCTAATCGCTTCGACAAGCCGACTAACTCTGTACTCTTTTGCAAACCACTGTATATGCTTTCATCTTTTTTTTCTTCCCCCCTTTCTGGTGGCGGTAGGAAGGCTTTTTATCGCCTGTGTGTAGTATGGAAGGGAGTTCGTTTCTCATTACGGAATTGCACTTGAGGATGTTGTAGTCTTAGCATGGAAGAATGCTTTATGGAGGACGCAGACTGAAGAGGATGGAGGCATTCCGACATTTGCTTTTTAGAAAAAACGTTCTTAATGAATGAGCTTGATGCAACAAGTTAAGTGAAAACTCTCAGTTTTAACAAAACACGGTTTAATACCGTGCCAAAGACATGTACACAAACATCATCCTATATAGAAACACACTTTTCCTGGCAGAAGTTTCATCATTTGTATCTGCTTGGTGTTTTTTGTTTTTCCTGCTTTAACAGTTTCTCTCTCTGGGATTTAATGACATCCCATGACCCAGAGTGGATAAGAGCTGCTTTTTAATTGTCCTCTTTTGTATTAATTGAAACAACCGATGAGGGTGAGTTACTCAGTATATTAAGGTTTTTGGAAAAAGTCAGAGACTAACCCAATTCTCTCTATCATCTGAGTTCTTGAAAGATCAAGAGGAGAGAGTTTTTTAGTTCTCGTAAAAGGGAATGTTAATGCAACTCATAACGTTATATTAATAGATTCATAGAAATTTGTATAGAGTATATTAATAGAAATCTTTAATTTTTGTAATACCTTTGTTTGGATTTAATATGATATACATTCTGTATTCCAAACAACATTCCATATAGCTGAAATGGCCTTTTGAGGTATGGATAATCAATTAGTAGATTCTTCTGAGGTATGTTGTTGTTTTGTGCAAGTGGTAAATGTTGAAGGGAAATGTCCCTTCCTACTTTTTTGCTTTTGTTTAACATCCTCCCTATTAATAGTAACAGCTCACGGTACTGTTATTTACATTTCTTCTACTCTGATTCTACTAAGATGAACTGTAATGGGTAGACTTTTTAGTCATTTGACAGACATTTGAATTTTCTGTATTAGGCACAGTTC
This sequence comes from Uropsilus gracilis, assembly GCA_004024945.1. Classification (NCBI taxonomy): domain Eukaryota; kingdom Metazoa; phylum Chordata; class Mammalia; order Eulipotyphla; family Talpidae; genus Uropsilus; species Uropsilus gracilis. The sequence goes on from PVHY01002535.1 coordinate 65,558, forward strand.
CAGGTATGAGTATTACATTATGAGAAAATTCCCTGCTCTTGTTTTGCGGATACCTCTGAACTCAAAGTGGAGAATTATAACAGAATTCTCCTTTTCTCTATGAATTAGAGGTAGTTTATCTTAAGTCATTTATCATGGATTAGCCATTTTATGGAGTGCTCTTTAAAAACTGAAATTCCTTTTTGCCTTCTCAGCCTCACTTTTTAATCATCTTGGTCTTATGATTCACTGTGTATTAGACCAGTTCACCATAGGTCATGTTACTAATAGTATAAATTCTAGTTCTTGTATAGTTTCTCTCATCCCTAAAAAGTTTGTTTTCTCCACAAAAATCTTAAGAATTCTGCTTTTGTCTTTATAGATGTAACAATTACAGCAGCTATCCTGAGCAGGATTTTTTTTTTTCCTTGCCAGGGAAAGCAAGGGATTATATAAAAGGGACAGCTAATGACTCCCTTTCACTCTGGAGCCTCCCTGCCCTATAGCCCTCTTCCATAACTCCTAAACAGAGGATCCAGTACAATATTTATCATATACCACCTTCCTCCTTTCTCCCCAGTGATCCCTTCCCTCACATTCATGCCCCCTCATACATAATATATATACTCATCCATCTCAGCCAGTTTCTGACTGCTAAACATCCTCAATACAGTAGGCATTTTATAGTAACTATAATAATATATTTATACTAAAATAGTAGACTTTTTTCCCCTTTGTTCAGATTGCTTAGAATCATCTTCCACTTATGTATTTCCACGTGTTGTTATTCTGCTTGTCCATGAAAGTCTTAAACCTCTTCTGCGCTTCTTCTTTATTCTGTTCTAGCCATGCTGCCTGTTGTTCTTTCTTAAAAATAAGCATCTTCCCACCTTTGGACCTTTGTTACCACTATTCCCTCTGCTCAGAATGTCTCTTCAGGTAGCCACATGACTTGCATCCTTCCCTCCATTTTACAGATGTTCCAATCTTTCAGCAAATGATCTTTTTAATATTCCATCTTTTCTTCCTACTTTATTTTTTTTTGCACTTAAGTACAAATGCATAAATGTTTCATTTTTTTCCTGTTTGTTATGTATCTGTTAACAAACTCTATGAGGGCAAGAATTTTAGCTTTTTCCTTCATTTCCTATTTCTAACTATCTAGAATTATGCCTGGGTTAGAGTAGGTGCATTCTAAAACTTTGATGAATGAATGACTTGATATCAGTAATTTAATCTTCTAGTTCTCTGGCTAAAGCTTTTGATGTCTGAGCACTACTAGGATTGAATATTTTTTATATATCTTTAATGACTATTATGGTCGCGTATATATTTATTTTTATTACAATTATTTGAGTTCGCTAGGAAAAATATTTCTGAAAAATATTTCATAGCATATCCATTTTCAGTGCTCTAGGTCCTACAGAACATTGTCAGTTTATACTTACTCCAAATATGCCAGAAAATATGTCACTTATGAACTACTGGTGAAATTTTGAAGCTCAGAGTAGTTAGAGTAATTTTGCTTTTTATCTGTTTCTGATGAACTGAAAATCCTAAGAAATTATAGATATGTATTCTTATTTACATATCACTAGTATTATTTTTGCTGTAACATTGGTTTACATTGTTGTTTGCATATTTGAAATATAAGGTCTTCTACCCTCAAGTGTCATTACTGCATTACACCTCCCTCCAGAAAAGTCCACTATTATAGTCCATTGTCCTTACCCCTTGTTCTCCCCTGTCTGCTCTGATAGCCTCAGTTCTATAGTCAGCTTTTTTTTTATCAGACCCTTTGTTTAGCTTGGTATATTCCGCGTATATAAGTAATACTATCATCCAGTCTTTGTCTTTTCTCTTCTTTTCTTTCTTTCTTTCTTTTTTTTTTTTTTTTTTGAGACTAGGTCTCACTATTTTTTGCCCGTGGAACCGCAGGCTGATGTTGCCTGGGTTACCACGGACCACCCGTGGGGGTACCACAGACTCAAGCAATCCCCAGCCTCAGCTTCCCAGGTAGCTGGGGTTACAGGTGTGTGCCACCATGCCCAGCTGTGTTTTTGGAATTAGTTCTCGCTACATTGCCCCAAGTGGGACTCGAACCATGATCCCAAGTCCCTGCTGCGGCTTCCTAGGCTGCCACTTAATAGGCACGTGCCACCGTGCCCAGCCCTAGAAGTATTTTCAATCAGTGGTATAAACTAGTAAAATAACTATAGTGAGAGATAATGAGAGTAAATTAGTGGATCTTCTAGTCACATGTTGGCCTTTTTTTTTTTTTTTTCTTTTGGTGATGCTGGAGATAGGTTATAAAACAGGAGTTTTAAAAAGACTCCAGTTTAGAGATTCTATGTGAATTATTTATGTATTTTTTAAGGCCACAAATTCCCTCTGAAGCTCCTGTCTTTCTTCAGAATCCCCAAGAGGTTAGAACACAATCTTAAACTGACTGTTTTGTGGTTGTAGGTAGAGGAACACAGAGTTTTTTGTTTCTTTTTTTAAGATAAATGGCATAAATATTGAAGACTGCAACAAATGGTGCAAGGGAGAAGAAACGGAAAAACAAAGGAATGTGATGGAAGATGGATGAAGGGTTAAATTTTAATAGCAAATTTAACTTTTAATACATTGTTAGTTTTTAAATCTACTAACAAGAAGAGGGACTTCTGTTTATCACCTGCCTACAGTGATCTAGATGTAATATCATGATAATTTTCAATCAACAGGCTAAGCCATTTGGGCAAGCTTTATCCAAATGATTATATCAAAATTGTTTTCAGTCTAGAGTCCAGAAACGTTCTAGGAATCATTCTTGCCTTTTGTGGGATATAAATTTAAAGTGAGCAGTCCCATATATTTTTAATAATCCATACTGCTTTTTCTGATTCATTGTTTTTCATTGATTATTACAGGTTTCTGATTGACTGTTACATATTTAGTTCCAGGGACACAAGAACAGATAGCTCTATCTTATCATGGTATGGGGGCAGACAGAGAGATGTTCAGTAAATATTTGTTGAATGATGTTATAGTAAAAATTACCCAGAGATAAGCACAGTTAGTAATTTAATATGGTTTATGTCAGAAATTTCCCTAATGTTTTAACCTATGTGTTTCTAAAAATGATTTTTATAAAATTGGAATCATGATGTATCTCTTTTTTCTGCTTTGTTGGATTGAACAGTATTTCCATGGTCATTATATATTTTTTAAAAACACTATTTTTAAAGACACCATTGAGCAAATGCTCATTTCATTAAATTCTAAATTGCATGTTTTTTTAAAAAACTTAATTTTTTTTTTGCGGTTATAAAATTGTTTCGAAATCTATAACTTGTAGTCTTAACCACTTCTCTTGGTTCCTCTACATGGTGAATGAACTGGGGCCACTGTGAATGCCCTTTATATATATGAACTCTGTTTTCCCCAAGCCAGAGGTCACAATTATGAACTGGTTTTAGGTACTTTGAAGCATATTCCAAGATCTTATTGTTGAAACTGCAGCATTTCTGTAAATGCTGTATTTATTTATTCAGAAATATTGAAAGCCAATTGTGTTAGGGTATGGGAATGCACACACATGAAAGAGAAAGTTCACTTTTAATAAATATATAATTTAGTGAGGAAAACAGACATGTAAACAGTCATAATTTGGTAATAGTAGAAGGGAAGTAGAAGAAATAGCCAATTCTCTCTATTGGAGATAGTGGAGAAGAAAGAGAACCATGATGTGAACCTGGGAAAATTAATAGAGGAGGGAACACTAACTGAATCTTAAAAGAATGCAGGATGATTTCCAGGTAAATGAATGGGAAAGATTTTTCAGGCTGTAGGTATTTTGAGTGTGGGTACCTGGCAACTTGAGAAACTGATGATTTTTGAGGGAATCTGCTGCATCTGCATTTCAAGTTCAATATGATTAAATCTACCAGAAATGTCACATTTGGCGAACACAGGCAATTTTCTGGTAGAAAGGGACCAGATTTTAGAGCTCATATGTCATGTCAAGTGATTTGGACTTTTTCCTATAAACTGGAAGGAAAAAAATTGAGCAGGGGCTCTCTCAAGGTGTTAAAAATGGATTGTATAAAATTGTTAGGATAGAAAGCAGTTTCTGAATAATCTGGATGAGTTTATGCATGACTTTATGTCTACATCTAGGCACTACTATTGGATATGAGAGAAAAGGGTGGAATTGAGCCAATTGCTCAATCTTCTAAATAGAAGATGATCAAAATTACCTGTTTATCAAAGAAAATAACAAGTAGATCATATCATTCTGAATTCTGACCGGAATGATTGCATTGGTACTGTTAACAGAATTAGGAAGTACCAAATTGGTGATATCTGGAATCTTCTGTTTGATTTTGGACATATGACATTGTATATAGGTCGATATGTCTAACACATGATAGGAAATTCATCTCAGCTTGAGGGATCTGGACTGGGGATACAGGTTTGGGAGTCATCATTTATGGGTGGTAACTGTGACGTATAGGTGAGGTCACTCCAGGACAGGAAGGAAGACTATTTTAAAGATACTTGAGAAGAAACAAACAGGAGCAAATTCGTATCCTGGAAATCAAGGATTTCAAGAGTTTATCTCTATTTCTTGTATCCATTCATGTTCACTTCTACTCTTACTGCAATAAGAAAAATGTATTGCTCTTCCAAAAAATATAAATGTTAGATTTTATGTAAATGTTCTTTGTCCTCCCTGCCCAGAGAATAAACTCTTAGAATAATGTGCCTTTTAAAGGCCCTACTTATTCCAACGCTCTAGCTATATTGAGCTTTTAAGTTCTTATATACGCTCTACTCTCTGGCTTCAGGTTTTTATAGGTACTATTTTCTTTTTCTTGAATACCCCTCCTTTTCTCTTTATCTGTTTATCTTCTATTTGGGTTTATTTTTGTCTTTTTCCCACCTTTTGGGTTTCTTTTAAATACTGTATTTTCAAGGAAGGCTTTCCTGTCCCTTTGATAAGGTCAGACCTATATGTTGTATCATTTCTTACCGTAATACTCAGCACTTTTTACTTGTTATTGCTAATCTTCACTGCTCTTCTCACACTGCTTAAAAGCAAGAATCCTGAGTTTACCACTGAATCAGCTAGCCCAGCTTAGTGCCTAGCACATAGTATGTGCTAAATAAATGTGTTTTGAAGAGATGACCACTATAAGGAAATAAGGGAAATGTAAACTACTTCTTGAAGCAGCTTGGTTGTGAAGAAAACATGAGATATACTAATATTTTTCCTATTTTGTTATTTCTTCCCATTAAAACTGTTTCCTTATAGTATTCAGTTATTATTTTAAGTTTGTTAAAACTTAACAAACTTAAGTTTGTAGTGACCAGGAGGGATGTGAGTTTAGAGAAGAAATTCTGAGGTCAAGACGAAGAATTTGGCAGAATTTGAGAATTTAAAAGATTAAAGACAACAAGCATAAGGATGGGCTGTTAGACACAAGATAGGCATTACATTTAAAACTTCTTTTCCTCTCTTTCTCTCTTCTCCTTTTTTCCTGTCACCTTTTCCTCTCTGAAGTAGAGCCTCCCTTGATTTCCAGTTACAGTTGTTCCCCCATGAATGTGGTTAGGATGAGGCAAAGTCATGAATGGGAAACTGGGATGGAATAGGGGTGACAGGGTGGACAGAAGTATTTAACATTGAACCAGTATATTTATAGCACGTCTCTTATGTGCCACTGTTCTGGGGTCTTGGGAAATATCAGTGAATAAAGTGGACAGATTGTTGCCATTGTGAAATTTATTTTTTAGTGGGGGGGCAGAGACAATTGACAATAAATATGATACATATTATACAACATAATAGATATGTTGCATAATATGGTAGAAGGTTTTTAAAGATAGACAATGAACTAAAAGTTGAACATGTTAAGGACTATCAGTGTTGTCAGGGTGGGATGGCAAGGCAGATTGGGGAATTATATAAGGAGTGTGAGGCATAGAGGAGGTGGTTAGTTTTAAATAGAGAGCTGAAGTGAGTGAGTTAACCAGTATGTATATGTGGATATTCAGAGAAAGTCTTACTATCTGTCTTACAAAATCACTTGAACCTACCTCTGCAAAGAAATTATAAATTTAGAATTAGGATTTAGATTAGGATTAGGAATTAGAACTAAGACATAGTTTTAGCCATCATTACCTCTGATTAGTGATGCAGAAGTCATATAGGTCATTGTGATTTTAAAATCAGCAGTTGTGTATAGGCTCTCCTTTGTTATGTTGTTTCTAAAACAAAAATTACGTACCTACTTTACTATGACTTTGCCATCTGTCTACTTTAATCTTTAAATGCTAATAATTTTATAATCCAAGGTTTAAAGATGCAAGAGAATGGATGCATATGCTGTTTATTTCTCAGACATTTGAGATCAAAATCAGCCTCTCTCCCTTCTTCCTTTCCTTCCTAACACCTATTAACTGTGAATGTGCTGTCCTTTCTCTGGGTTAGTAGTGTGACTTGAAACACTATTGAATTTTCATGTGGGGGTGAGAGACAGTGAATAACTTGGAAAAATAGGTTAGCAACAGAAAATAAACCCTGTAATTCAAAAATCTTATTGAAATTACATTTTTTACTAAGCTAGTATGTATCTTAAAATCTATTTAATTAGATGTTACATTAAATATAGTGTAAGGTTGCAATGGAAATAAGATGTTTTTAATATTAGGATGAGTGTTACTGTTGTAAATGTTTATATAGTAAAGCATTTGATTAAATTTATTTAGTGTTTATTTTTTGTATTCTGTTGGCTTATTTTGTGACTGATTTAAAAAAGAACATAATTGTGATGGTGAATGTGAAGCTCTGGACCATTGCTAGAGGCAAATTATTTAAAAATTCCTTTCTACTCTCATAGAAATGCTTGAAAATTATAAATGATGTCTTTAAGTACTTTCAGCTTGGTTAAGATAAACAGAACAGTGCCATCATTGGTGCAGACAGGTACATAAATTCCACTGCCTAAATTGACTTATGGATACAACCTGAACTTACAATAAATACATCTAATATTCTGGTTATTTTATTGGTTCAGCATTTTCACTTTAATCATCATTTCCAGTGTTGATGAAGACAGATGGGGTAGAATGCAGATTGATGTAGATTTATTATGGTTTTATTTTCAAAATTTATAAAAGTTTCAGTTCTGAGCTTTAAATTTGTGGTTTTAGACCATATACATGAAGAGAAACATGAAGCTTATTAACAAATTCAGTCTTCTTTTTTTAGAGTTTGTTGTCAGTTTGAGAACTTAATCTGAGATCAGGTGCTGGGAAGGAGGAACTGTCACTAACTGTATCAGACTATTTAAAGTATTTGTACATCTTTGAATATTATTATAAGATTATTGCTTTCCAGTGATAGACTATTCAAGCTTAATAGAGTAGATAATTCTTAGAAAAGTGCAAGGTGAATTTAGGTTTAACGTAAAGCTTTCTGTTAAATATCATAATCTCTCACTGAGATTTTAAGGTAATGTGGGACGCCAAGCTGATTTCCTGGTGTGTCCTTGAAGGTGTTCAGTGGCCCAACATTTTTAAAAAACTGTAATCAGATTAAAATAGCATGAGTGACTGATGTTTGTATAGCCCTTTCACATGTATTGTTTTTCACCATGAACTTAGGAAGTAGGTGGGACAGATTATCTCTAGTTTATCTCTAGTTTAGCCAAGATGAAATTTAAAGTTTGTCCTAGAACTTACTGATGGTAGGTAGCAGTATCTGGATTTGTATCCAGATCTTCTCCTGTCTCTGCTCTTTGTACTATACCAAGCTGCTGCAGGACTGCATTTTAAATTTTATTGCTGTATACACAGTCTTTAACTTACTGCCTTGCATATAGTTCTGTACAAATGATCATCAGGTGGTCAGATGAGACCTCTACTTTGAGGTATGGGATTTTTTGACTGATTTGAATATATATGTAAGCTTCAGATCTCAGCTTCAATTTTCAGACACTTTTTCTTGCTTGCCACCCTTGTAATTTTTCTAACCCACATATTTTCCAAATCGAAGCTTAACTTGATGTGCTCTTACTAAGATGAATTGGTTGATAGGTGCTCTTTCTTCTGTACCTTCCCCTTCCCTCCCCTCATCTTGTTAGAACTTTAGACTTGTATATAACTTTAGAGTTACGTACTAGATTGTAACCTAGATTAACTTAGTCCCATATTCTAGATTAGTAATGCTATTATAAATTAAAATAAATGAATGCTGATTATTTCAGGCAGGTAGACTAGTTTTCCTTCTGTAGTACTATTTATTTATATCTGGTTGCCTCTGTTTAATTTAAGGTAAACAGAATTGCCTGAGAAATATGTGGCTTCAGTTTTGTCTTGTAAACCAGTGTTGTTTTTCACATACATGTGCCTCCTTTTTTTGGTGTAAGTTTTCTTGCCTCTCATTCTGAACTGTTTTTCTTACCAAATCAGAAAAAACCCAAGTGTATGTATAACTTGATATATTTTAATATGTATATTTTTCAGTGAATTATTAGCAACTTTTGCATTTTTAGCATTTTAGTGCCAAATTTTAGTAGATGGTATAGATACTTGGATCCCTTGCTGGTTTTTGTTTCAGGGATTATTAAATATTGTTTTTGTAGTTGCATAAATTCAGGGATAGGACTTTTTGTCTTTGTCTCTTCCTTGCCTTAGATAACATTTTCCCATCTTTAATTTTTTAAATACATTTTTAATGTGTTCATTTTAGACAACTAGGACAGCAGAATGAAAATTTATATCTCCTGTATCTCCTTTGATAAAAGATAAATATTGTTGTATTATATTTTCTGACATTTAAAAACTCATTAAAGGCATACACATAGAGCATATTATATGTAAGCATAGTCATATGCTTTTTTATGTTATATATAAAATTTAATGTAATATGTATCATTACAATGCTTTATACATGTATACTTGATAATGTACTTTTTTGTGTAACAATATATCACAGCTTTCATGTCAGTAAACACATAATTTAATATTTGTGCCTTGTATCATAAACAAACACAATTCAGAGACTTCAGATTCTCATGTATTCAAGTCAAAAACAAAAATACTTGAAAATATCCCGTTCAACTTGTTGAAAAGACATTGAATTTCAAAAACTAGTATTATGTATGACTCCTTTGGATTATAATGCGAAATTGTATAGTTAAATTTCTGAAAGATCTCTTTAGTAAGTTGAATCTGTAAGTCTCTGTTTAGATCTTTTTTTCTGAAAGCCTCTTTGCCTTTCATTATAAAAGAGCCTGGTACTGCTTTCTGTTTTAAAAATCCAGCTGGAAAATTACAGAGTATGAACATTTGCCCATCAGTTCTTATTTGGAGAGAACAAAAATATGTCTTCAAACTAGGGACTGACATTTCAGTACTTATCCTCTCAATAGGAGTTACAAGTTTTTCCTTCTACCTGAAGGTAGACTGTTCTTAAGTGGTAGGTTATATTTTGGGTCTGGTAATGCTAAAATTTTTTCCATATTAGATAATAATAATAGTGTTCCTAAAGCCCCAGAATAACCTACGAAATCAAACTAAACAGCAGTGTTATACTTTCTGGTGGTGGGGAAACCTGTATAGCTTATATTATTTTCTTTAGTTTTTACTTTTTTAATTACACATGTTTTGGTTTCTACATTATATAGTTGAATCTTATTTTTTACATTTATAGCAGACCTTTAAAATGTTTTCTTTATGTAATTGTATCATTGCTATGCAAATCCTCTAATGAGCTGTTTTCTTTCAAAGCCCTCAGAATTTTTTTGGGGAAAAAAAAAGGAAAATCAAAGTGTCCTCGGTCTCTGTGTCTTCATTTTGCTTTTACTAAATGGGAACACACATTTACATGATTCAGTCATTAGTATTGACACAAATCATCTAGATAGATCTATATACTGTTAAACATTAATTTGTATTTTTAAAAAATAATTTATTTTTAGTGAAATTTTTAGTGATGTTTTAAATTTACAGATAATGGAGCTGAGGGTACACAGTTACATTAATACACATATAGATTTCCCTTATATTAACATCTTGCTTTTGTGTTCTATTGTGGTTATTGAACCAGTATTACTACTAATACTGGTTGTATTGTCCTTACACTAAAGTGCTCTGTAAAATTGTATTTTATAGCTCTGTGGTTTATAACCAATGTAATTAAATATATCCACCAGTGTAGTTTTTTGTTTCCCCCAAGTAAACACAAATTTATTTTTGCATTATTTGGAAATTTATTTTTTAACTTTTAAAAAAGACTTAAAATTCCCAGTCCAAATAATCTAGGAATAAAATTAACACTGAGTATGCAAGAAAACAGTTGTTGAGAATGAAATCCTGTGGTTAAATATGTCAAGGTATATAAGGGATTGAAACTTTCATATATTTTTTTTAATTTTTAATTTTAATTTTTATTATTACAACTTCGGTCATTTTTGTATAATTTTGATCCCCTTGTGGATGAACCCATTCTGTTCCCCTACCCCCCCCCCATCTTCCCTCTAGTTGCTGTAGCTCCTCTCTCTCTGCAAACTGTTGTTGGTGTTTGGCCCACTAGTTTCTTCTTTTTCTGGTACAGTGTCCTTTTCCTGGTTGAGGACCTGTGTTCCTGGGATTTGGAATTCCATGCTGCTTAAATTTCCAGGGGTAATTTTGAGGTGGGTAGCTAGTCTGAGCTCATCAGGAACCTTTTGTAGGGCAGGTATGTGGCATTGTTCTCTTTATTGTGGCACTTCCCATAGTAAATTTGACTGTCTCCTTTTCTCCAAACTCATGTGACCACACTGGGATTTGTGCCTCCTCATTCATGCTGACTGCCTCCTCCGTTCTGGTGTCTGTCCCATAGTGCTGCTTCTGGACCTTATAGTTTTGGTCTCTGGTGTTGGGATTCCAACTCTCAGTCATTGGCATTAGAGAAATTCCCTGGTGGGCGGACTCCAACAGGTGGTTTTGTCCAGCTCTTTTCCTCTCTCATGGTTTACAGTTTTGCCATGGGGCTGCAGTCCCTTTGATAGGGTGTGCTACCCCCCCCCCCATTGTCTCCTGTTTAAGATTGCAGATTTCAAGGGCAGATATGCTAAAATGTGAAAATGACCTTAGTTGGAATTTCCCTTCAGGGAGATGCAAGAGGGAGGAAGAAGTGGAATGGTCCAGATGTGTTTCCTGGAAGGTGGGAAATCAGGGTATATAAAAGGGTGTGAAAACAAAGAGAAGGATCTGATGCAATATGGAGGTCAGATAGAGAGGTTCATGGAGGAGACTTTGGTTTTGGCCATTTTTTAAGATGGAGATGTGATTCATGTGAGCTTGGCCATGTGGCCACCGGGGGCTTGCAGCCCTTGGCTGACCTGGGCTAGCTGCATGTGTGCTAAAGGCGGTTCAGAAGTTTGCAGATTTGAACTCCATGTTGGGGTTTGTTTTGTTGAGTTTGACTTGTGTCTGAAAGAGGCCGTGCAAAAGTTAGGCCTGAAAAGAAAGTGAACTTTGCTGGTCCAGCACCATGGAGTTCCTACTACCTGGAAGACAAGGAGAACACAGCATGGAAGACAAGGAGGAGCAAGCCAAGGGAGCAGCCAAAGGAACATGTCTTCAAGCATCTGGAGATGAACTCTGACTGGACATTGGTGAGATGATAATCTCACCAATCGTAATCGGAGTTTTCCTTACATGTTTCTTGTGTAGTTATTAGGATAATTAGAAAGTCACTTTGTTAGAAATTAATTAGTCTGCACTGATAGTCTTGCATTGGTTTGGAATTTTGGTTGAGAAGGATGGAGATGGTGGAAAGAATCCACAAGAGTTTAAACTGTGTTTTTTAAGTTTTTTTTCTTCTGCAGTTTTTGGAGCTGAAAGCAGAGAACAGCTGGCTGGCTTTTACATATCAATGGTAAAGGTGATCAGTGTATATGCTAAGGAACAGTTTTCAGCCTGCTTTGTAGAGAGAAGCAGGCAGAGGTGCTCAAGGTTAAGGTAAAAGTTAAAGGTGAATGGCCTGTTTGTAGCCTGCTTCAGAGAGGGAAGCAGGCCTGAATATGTGTTCAGTTAAAGTTAAAGTCAGAATGTCTTCCTTATACCCACTTTCACCTTCTCTGGGGCTTTCCTTGCCCGTTGGAAAATGAGAATGATTTGCTCACGTTGAAAGCGTTAGTGTCCAGGAGCAATTGCAAGTTGGGAATTTGTTTTTGAAGCCTCCAAAACATATAGCTCTTTACCAGGTCATCTCCATAACTAGTCTCACAGTCTTTGGATCCAGGTGGTGATTATGTCCAGGGCCTTTGTTTGTTCTTCTCCTCTCCTTTATGTCTGAGCTGGATTGTTGGTTTTCTCATTCCTGGAGGGATCTGATAGAAGTGGGAGTGAACCAGAGGGGGCCTCCCTCCCTGTCAGCCTGCACCACAGTAGAGATGTGACTGTGCTCCTGGACACTATAGGAGCAACAGCTCTCCCTCATCCCAGCCCAAGGCCTGCAGACCCCAAAAGCCCAGTGGGAAAGCCTTCCCAAATCTACTGTACTTCACGTACTCAAATCCCTGGTAACCATTTCTAGGCTTCCTATTCTCTAGTTAATGCTTTTTCCAGAAAGTCTTATACTTAGTTATATAGTATGTAGCTTTCCCAAACACACTTCTTTCACTTCTCAATATGCATTTAAGGTTCCTCCACATCTTTTTATGATTTGCTGGCTCATCTTTTTATCACTGAATAATAGTCTGCTGTATGAATGAATGTATGACTATTTGGTTATCCATATATCTGTTGAAGGATATCTTGATTGTTTTCAATATTGAATGGCTGTGAAAAAAGCCAACTATAAACATATCTCATGTAGATTTTTGTTAGACTTAGGTTTTTAACTTAATTGAGTAAATGCCTAGGGCCAGGGGTTGCTGAATCATAAGACTTTATCTAATTTTGTTAGAAACTGCCAAACTGTATGTGTGTTCTTAAGAGTCAATCTAATGAAAAATCTGGAAAGATAAACTTCAAAGTATTAATAGTAGTTACCTTAGGGGGAAGAATGGCGACTGGCCTGGGAGGGGATGGGGTGAGGGCCTGACCATTTCTTTTTTATATTGTTTGACTTTTTAAAAACAATGTTATTTTGTAGTGATTCTTTACACATTTCTCCAAAATGCTTTATTTAATAGAAATAAAAAATTAAAATGAGTCAACAATGAAAGAAATAAAATCATTTAAAATAGTATATTGTCATTTCATGGCACTTTTTAGTTGTGGGAGTTTTTAGTATTCAATTCTTACTGTGTTTTAAACTCTTGAGTCTATTTACATAGGCAGTTAAATAAAAAGGAGAGAGAATTCACAAATTGGCAGATGGCCATAGGCATATGGTCTGTCCTACCCCAGATAGCATCCGCTGTGCGGAAACTGAGGTCCAGCCCAATGCTGGTGGCTTATCCACAGACACCCCGCCTCATCAGTGGTATAGCTTCCAGGAGCCCAGCCACTCAACTGTTAAAAACTCAGTAGCTTAACTGCCAAAAAGCCCAGAAATTTTAACTGGTCAAAAGCCCCAATAGTTAAAAGCCTCAGCTCACTCTCCTGTTACCCATCAACTTCTACTCAGAGGTGGAGTTAGAAAAGTTCTACCTTCTACCAAGGAATTTAGAACCTGGAGTCTAGAAAGCATCTCCTCCTACCAGCAAGTTGGCTCTGAGTGCTACACACTGGTTGCTCCTACCATTTCTTTTACAACATCAAGCAAGACTTTCTGGAGAAGTTGGTATCTAAATTGAATTTTGGTCGAATTATATTAACTAGACTAAGAGGAGGGGAGGCAGAGGATACCGGAAAGAGAATGTACCAGCATGAGTATGGTGTTTCCACACTGGAGACTGAGTCATTTGATTCTGACTAATCTAACTAAAATCAGAATTAATTGTTCCAAACTCTCAGAGAAGCATATTAGATTTCTTTACGTTGTTGGCACTTGTCTGTTAATCTGTAACTGGAAGGTATAGACATGTTTTCTTTTGGTTTCCAGTGTGCCTTGATGCGTATTTTACTTGGAAAACTAGGATAATGAATACTCTGAAGATATTTTGTTGGCTGGAGTTGTGTCAGCATCTATCACTGTCACATAAATTAGGCATTGTATTCCTTACCTAAATATTAAAACCTTGATGGTTCAACTGTTACTGCTTGTGAATGTACGTGTTACTTTTTTGTGCTTTTTAAAAATTTTCATTTTTTTATAGATTGCATATATGTGTGTGTGTGTGTGTGTGTGTGTATATATTTACAGCACAATACTCCAAGGTATTCCCACCATCATGTCACCCATGAACTTTTTTGTGCTTTATACTTATAATCTTCTCAGTGAACTTCTTTGTTCATAGATGTTTTTCTGTTTGCTATGGAATTCCAAGGAAATTTCTTAAATTATCAATTGGGGGAAGGGAAATGAGGGGAAAATAGTCTATGAACTGACTTAGGTATAAAAGTGATGTTCATGAATTTATGATATAGTAGTTTAAAAGAAATAGTCAAGACTTGTTACTTGATATTTTTCTAGTCATATAAGATGAGATCTTAAACATTTTGGAAGACTGCTGATTTTTTGGTAATTTTTTTCCGAATACTTGAATTAATATTTTTTTCTTCATTAAAATTCAGCTCAGATACTATTTCCCTAAGACTTTAGATATGTAATAATTCACAATCTGTTACACTTGATCTTAGCCAAAAGACTGAGAAGCGATCACATTCTGTTACAGTGAGAATCATAGGAAATAATTTAGAGTAAAAGATGACTAGTAAATTACCTTGTTAATTTATTTTAACAAGTCTCCCCAGAGAGCTGGTAAAATATTACACACTTAATACTATTCTCTAGTACCTGTTATATTTAAAAAGAGGAAAAATTAAAAGGAGCAGTGAAACCTTAACATCAAAATATAGTTCTTGCATTCTTATTCTGACTCTTGCTCCTCCCAGCAGAATGGTTGTGGGTAAGTCCCTGAATGCTCAGTTGTCTCTGTGAGTAAATAGAATTAAGAAAAGATGTCAGTGAACCTTCTTACAAACTGTTAAGCATTACAAACATAATTGTCATCATTATTATAGAATTTGTTTTCAAACATACATCTTATAACCCACTGCAAGATTTCTAGTAGGTCAGTAATTTAGTAACCTCTGGCCACATGGATTTAGGCTGTTCATTATCTCACTGGCATGTGATACATCAGCAGAGCACAACCTAAATGTGTATGCACATAACTTCTTAAAACCAAAGGGAGACTGAAATGCTGTAAATTTAGGAACCTAGATAAGACCTGAAATACAATTCTTTTGTCAAAGGGCAGGACATAGGAGAGAGTAGGAATGGTTTAAGGCTTTTGGCTGACCTATTGTTTGAGGGAGGGTGACTATAGATGGGGGAATTAAAATCTGTTTTTTCTGAGATGTCCTATTTATCACAATAGTTGAAGAACATGTGACTCTTATGCTATAGAAAATCTTTTTTTCTTCTTGCTTTCTATGTCTTTGATTCTGTATCCCCTCTCTTCTAACCTTTTATCTCACCCTTTTTGTCATATCTAAAAGTCCTTTCTGAGGCTCTCTTCCCTACTTTCTTTGTCATTTTTCTGTGCCTTTCCTCTTTTCTTTGGTAATATGATTTATTTAATCCAACAAATTACTGTAAACGTGATTTCCTGTTTTATCATACACTTCTTAGTTTTATGTCATTCTTGGGTTTGAATCTAATGTAGCAAGTGAAAAAGATACGTTACTAAGTTGCATTTCAACAGAAGGTGTGGCACTGGATGCAGTGAAAATGAGCACTCATATTAGCAATGACAATATAATGATACAGTGCTTCTAGGCTCTTTTCATATTATCTGTTGATAACCTTAAATATTCATATTTATATTCTTTAGTAATTCCTTAGATTTCATTTGAAAGAGAAAAAAATCTTAAATAATGAGGATGATGTGTTATATCCTTAATATCTAGAAGTAAGAGAGAATAGTTACATGGACTGTTTTATACCCTTAAATTATGTATAACATGAAAGAAAACATACATAGTCTACTTATTTACCTATCTATCTACCTTTCATAGAACTTAGCAGACAAAGGTTTAACATCCAAGTTTAGTGAGGGTAAAAATGCTCACAATTACTTTCTGTGGTAGCATATCTACTTTAAATTCATACACCTTTCTGATAAGTTATATCCTAAAATATTTGCAGTGATAGATATTCATGGCAGCACAAATTATAGTAAATTTGTTCATGGTATTTTTTTAAAGTAATAAGTAATATTTAGGAATTGATCTGGAATAATTACAACTGTGTATAGCTATAAAATTAATATATAATTATTTCTCTATTCATAATTGTTAAATAATAGTGACTATCCAACAATAATAGGTTAGTTAAGTAGTTTCTGTATCTTATAAATAGAAATTCAGGCAACAGGTAATTGTGTATCCTCTTTTTATTTTTCTTTAATGGGAAGATGAGTATAAACTCTTTTATTGGTAATAAAGATTTTATTCATTAGCCTCTTAAAAACATGATTGGTAAGCAACTAAGTAATACCAAGTACGTTTTGTATAATTAATAAACCTTAAAATTTTTTATTTTCATTTTAGGCCAGAAATGTACATACAGGAGAGTTGGCTGCAGTAAAAATTATCAAATTGGAGCCTGGTATGTATTAAAACACTCAATTTTTGAACACTTTTCATCTGTAGTTCTTAAATATAGAACTTAAGATTCATTTTCATGATTTTCTGTCTTTTTTCCTCAAGATGTCTTTATATGTTGTCAGACCAGTAAGATAGCTCCAGTATGATTATATTAAATTCCATTCAAGGTTGCTAGTTAATCATGAGTGTGATGTGTTAGTTTATTAGTAAATAAAATTTGAAATGTGCATGTTCTAGAATTGGAAGACAAATTGGCAATATCAGTTTTCTTTTAAGATTATAGAGAATTCTTGAACTTTACTTTTTATCTCTTATGAGAATATGATTAGAAAGTTTACAATGATTTTTTTTGGGTGGTATTTGGTACTATTTGGGATAATTTTTAATTAATATATAATTAACAGGTAACATTTAAGTTTCAGGTATACAACATAGTGATCCCATATTTGTGTACATTGTAAAATGATTACCATAACTAGTCTGGTTACCATACCTCATCATACATAGTTTACTCTTTTTGTCCAATTTTCACACATTTGTTCATTTGATTTAGGATTTAATACCTGAGCTATTTTTATTTTCCTGAGATGTTTGTGTGCATTAGTCTGCGTCCTTCTCTTCTCCCCTCCCCTTCCCCATTTTCCCCTTCTTTCCTCCCCCCCCCCCTATTATTTAGACTTAATTTTATATTTTTTTCATTTATTATTTTTTTAGAGACTGGGTCTCACTATGTTGCCCAGGGTAGTCCTGAACCCACAGACTCAAGTGATCCCTGGCCTTAGCCTCCCAGGCAGCTGGGATTACAGGTGCGTGCCACCATGCCTGGCTATTTTTTTGAGACTAGATCTCACTATGCTGCCCGGGTGGTCTCAATCGCAGACTCAAGACATTCCTGGCCTCCGCCTCCCCAAGTAACTGGGATTACAGGCATGTGACACTATGCCAGGCAGTTTTATATTTTAATGGATTTGGTGCCTACCTTTGGTGTTTGCAGGTCATGTCTTTGCCATTTTCACTTATTTTGTATCAACCATTAGTAGAATAAATCATGTTATTAAAAGGATTTTCTTGTGGCTATAAGGAATAATACAACTTGAATCCACAAACTCATTGTTTCCCTAAAACCTTTCTACCCTCAGTCTTCTACATTTACTAAGCATTTAGCAAAGCCAAAAATCTAGGCACTGTTCTTAATTTCTCTTTTATTTGCACTACAGAACATGCCAGCAAGTTACTTTAAGTCCACCTCCAAAGCTTATCCTTACTTTATCTGTCTTCTCTTTCATCTCTGCTTTCCTGGTCTTCCTGTTTTTTTCCCAACACTTGTGGCACAAAATCTCCAAGACTTGTTTCAAACACAAATCAGATCATAGTTCTCTCCTGCTTAAAACCTTTGGATTTCTAAATCCACTGAGAACAATATTCAAATGTTCAGACTTAACAGTAAGATCCTTATAGGAACCAGCCTTGTCTACATGAATACTCCGCATCTATCTCTCTATCTTACCTACTTACCTTCTGTTGTCTGTTACCTTTTTATTTCAGTACTTCAAGATTACACTTAGCCCTCATTTCTGCCTGAATTGCTGTTATTTTTCATGGTCTTTGCTCAAGACTCCTGGTCATTCACATCTCAGATGAAATGTTGCATCCTCAGAGAATCATTCCTGATACTCTAAAGTAGCCATCTCATCTAGGCCTTTGTTATTTTAATTCTCTGTATGGGATTTGTGACTGTCTGATTCTTATTTATTTATATATGTTTAATGTCTCTTCTTTACTCTAGCATATAAGATCTTTGAGAATAATAATCTGTCTTCAGTGTTATATTTTATATATCCTTTGTACAAATGAAGGTTGTAAGTTTTTTCTGTTGCTTTTGAAATAGAATGAACACTTAACTAAAGGCATAAAATTATTGCATCATATGTTCTCTCACTCTCAGAAAAATCTATAGAGATGTTTTCCCCTTGAATATTATAGAAATATTGCCCCCACTACAGTTAAAGAATGTTGTAAAACTAGCATGATAGTTTTCTTGTAGGTGACTTTGTTACAGCTTTGTTAACAGAAGCTTGAGATTCTTTATCTTGAAATTAGTAATTTCAACAAATGTATCTTGATCTTGATCATTTCTCTGCAAATGAAAATGGTGGGCTTTTTTTCCCATCTGTGTTTTAATTCTTACAAGAAAACTTTTTTTATCATTCTTGAATTTTTAAAAATTCAGATTTTGAAAAAATTATTAAAATTATTTTAAAACTATTTTTAAAAATTACTTTGGAAATACCATTATTTGTGTAATATTGGGGGAAACTAGTGTCATAGATTTTTACAACTCTTATATAGCTCTTCTTGTTTTGATTTTTATCAGAATTCATTAACACTAGGTTAGTCTATCCATAATCCCTCCTGAACCTGACCAAATCAGGTTGTCCTGTTCTGTCTCCTTTATTTCTGATCTTTTGTTAATGCTATACTTTGATTCTTTTTGTTTTGACTTGATTTGGTTTGGTAATATTTTGATTTAGTTTGGTTTTGGTAATATTTTAGAAGTTAGCTTCTTGACACTGCACTAATGCAAAGCTGTGATGTCCAAGAAATAAAGCCTTACTGTTGTTATATCTTAAGTTTTGGTTCATAGTTAATAGTAATTTAATTTCAATAAACAAAAACCATAAAATTAGTGACCTGGGAAATGAAATGTTTTTCTTATACTTTAAGTGTACTTTATTTTCAGTAAGTGATATCATTATTTTATCATCTGTGCTTTAGAATTTGAGAACTTTATTTTTGACTGATTTTATTCATTTAGATTGTTTCAATACATTTTATTTGGGTTTATTTTGTTTTTTTAGTTCTAAAAAATATTTTTTATGTTGACCATAGGTTTTGATATCAGGCTGGTTTTGTTTGTTTTTTAGTAGAGTTCAGGTGGTGTTTTTCATCTTTTTAAGCAGATTTAAGGAAATATTTAAGTAAAGAATATAGTGTGTTGATAAATTTTTCCAAAATTCTGTTCATAGATTTCTAATAATTCTGGACACAACTTTGTTTAAGAAATGAATTCTTAACTTTATTCAGTAGATTTTTAAAACATTGCACTAAGGTCACTATAATGCAGAAGTACTTTCTTATTGTTTTAACAGATGAGTGGTTTAGACTTTTATTTAGACATGAAAAAATAATTATTTGCCAATATGACTTAGTAACAATCTTATGTCTGGTAAAACATAAGCTAGAGTTAAAAAAAAGAAATGAAATCCCAGCTGTGAACCTAATACTTTCACACAGTTAAAAATAGATTATTGACGTTTACAGTAATTTTATCTATTACCTACTTGCCTTAGGTAATTTGATCTTATACTATTTAAATTTTTGCTAAAACAGATTTTTTTTCTCTCCCCCTATTGATTTCTTTTGAGGTTATTTCAAATACTCATAAAAATTCTGAAGTTAAAATAAAAGTTAGATTAGAGTTCAAAATAAAAGTAGACAAGCGCAAAGGATTGGTTTTTCTATTGCCACAAAAAGAAAATGAGTCAGCATTCTTTCCTATGTCCTTATGTTTTGTTGCCCTTCGTATATATAGCAAGTGATTATTTTTAAGAATCAGTTACACATTTAATAGTATATAGTGAATGTAGATACCATCTTACAAATGGTGACATTCAAATAAATTTACTCTTACTAGTGATTAACATTGAATATAAATATTATCAATGATATCATTTTGAGTGTTAGTTGCATTTTTTGGTCTTGTGTTCAGCATCAAGACTGCTTTAGAAAAAGCAGGCACAAATTATGATATGCATGTCATCATGTTTTCCTGTGTCTAACTTTCAGCCTGCTCTCTAACTCATTTTACAGATGCTCATTTTTTCTCAACAGTTCTGTAACTAATAGCAGCCAGCCAGCCAGAACAGAAGCAAGATTCCTAGGAAAGCTAGTCATCACACTTCTGCTTTCTTCTCTTTCTTCTCTTCCCATTTATTCCTCTTTTATGATGAAGCTGCATGGTATATTTTGCATGGAAATTACAGTTGTTAAGTGCTGTGAGCCTTTTATTACAGAGATGAAATGTAATAAAGGCATTGCCTAGCATGATTAATGCAGTGTACTTTAGTTTGTTTCCTTGTTTGTTTCTAAAAAAGCTAAACTGGAAATGTTCATGAAATAGTCCATTAGTTTTAAATAAAAGGACAAATCAAATGTACTAACTAGTTTAGATAGTTTTCAAAATAAGTAGGTATATTTAAATGTCTTTGAATAGCTCTTTAGCACTTTTCTCAGGTTTTTTAAATAACTTCATCTTATTTCCTGTAAGTAAAAGCAGAGGAAGTAAATTTTTAGGAAAATCAAAGTATGCAAATATTTAATCAGCTATTATCTTGTTTAATGTTGTTGAAAGAAATCCCAATGTAGGAACTTTGACTAAATAAGGTGAATACCAGTTATTCTGGTTAAAGTGGTGTGCTTCATGATATTGTTTTAAACTTTTAAAAATAATCTGTAAAGTATTGGTACTCTATTTTCACTGTTTTCAAAGTCCAAAACTGAATTGATGAGAAAAGTTAATTTGAGGGCACAAATGCTCCTTAAAAGTGTTCTTTCATTGGTTTTAAGTACTATATATACAGTGGTCTTTCTTTTCTGTTTTCTAATATGCCAGACACTCACTTCAAAGCTTTTACTTGCTGTTTCTGGTGCCAGGAATACTCTTTTGTTAGATAACCCATTTGCTCTCCTCACTCACCATATTCGTCTCTTTCCTCAAATTCCATAGCCTATTGCTTTCCTGACCATTCCTTCTATATAAAACAATTATCTCCTTGTGCTATTCCCAGCCCTAATTATTTTTGGCACTTAGCACTAATTGACTTATACTTGTTTGTTTTACTTTCTGACACCCACCCAGAGAGCAAGTATCTTGTCTGCTTTTTAAATTTTAAATAAAATACATTCCCAATACCTAGTGTAGAGTCAGCACCTAAGCACTAATAGTTACATGCTTATTTCACTTTATAATACTAGTATTATCCTGTGATATGTAAGAAATATATATTTGGTAACTAAGATAACCAAAATATATTTCCCCCATGTGTTTGGTCTTCATAGTTCCCAGCTTCCAAAATTCTTGGAATTTGCTAGGAGTTGAGAGGGATAAAGGTGTCTTGTTATGGTAATGAGGTAATTTTTGGAAGCACCTAAGGGTTGAAACTGGTTGCCTGGAGAATTAACTTGTGATTAGAGGTTCTTTTAGTTCTCACCCTACTATCCATCCCAGACTTCCACTCTCCAAGGAAGAGGAAGGGTTAGAGATTGAGCTCAGTCCCATTGCCAAAGATTTAAGCAATCATGCATGCCTATGTAATGAAACCTTCACCAAAACCAAAAAGGAGAATGTTCCAGGTGGTAAACATGCGGAGATTTGTGGAGAGTGGTGTGCCTGGAAAACATGGGAATTCCATACCCAGTCCTCATCTCTTGCATTAGGCATCTCTTCATCTGGTCCTGATTTATATCCCTTCAACTAAACTGTAATCCAGTATGTAAACCTGTTTTGTGATTCTCTGAGTTGCTCTAGCAAATTAATCTAGACTGAGGAAAGGGGTTCTTCAAAACTGGTTTATTGCTAGTTGGTCAGAAGCACAGATAATAACTTGGGAGATTGTGGGAAACTCCAGTCTATAGCAGGTTGCTCAGAAGTACAGGTAGACAGCATGGGCTTACAACTAACGTATAAAAGTGGAAGGTGATTTTGAGAGTGAACCTTTAACACTTGAACTCTCAGGCTCTCCTTTTTTTTTAAGACTAGGTCTCACTATTTTTGCCTGTGGAACCGCAGGCTCACGTTGCCTGGGGTACCACAGACTCAAGCAATCCCCAGCCTCAGCTTTCCAGGTAGCTGGGATTGCAGGCGTGTGCCACCACGTCCAGCTATTTTTTTGGAACTACATCTCACTACGGGCCCCAGGTGGGACTCGAACCGCGATCCCTAGCCCTGACCGCTTCATAGGCTGAAGCTTACAGGCACGAGCCACCGTGCCCGGCCTTTAGGCTCTCCTTTGTTAATGTCAAAATTGAGCTGAGTTAAGTTGAATTCTGACATCCTTTTGGTATCTGAGCATTGCTTGTTAATTTGTATGAAGAATCCTTTCCACTACAACAGAATTTGGAGATTAGGATACCTATTCAGTTATGTCAGAATTGCTTGTTGGTATCAGCAAGTTCCATATACTACTACCTCTGGAGTATAGCACAGGAGCCCTTTCATACCTTCAGACCAAAACCAAAGATACTTAAAAACAAACAAACAAACAAACAAACAAAAAACTACAGATTAATATCTCATGAGTTTAGATATGAAAATCTTGTATAAAACACAGGAATATAAAATCTTAAGGACATTTTGAGGAGAATTTCTGAATACTTGCGAAAAAGTTTTTGTTGGTGATACTCTTCTTGCATGTTTTTTCCTCCAATTAAGAACTTTGATTTTTTAAAATATTTTCCTTATTGTTTACATATTTATGTGTATATATATATTACATCGCTGTATTCCCTGGGCTTCTCCCATCACCTTCACCCTTGAACCATCATCTTGATCTTCTATGCTCTTTCCTTCCCTGATTTCTCCCTCCATTCTTCCCCCTCCCTAACTGTATACTAGATTTTTCTTGAGTAGATGTAGCAGTAGTTGTTCTTAAATATATTATTCATGTTTTAAGGTTTTTAAAATTACTTTATAAATAAAACAGGAGAGTAGAAAATGAAGTGTTCCTGGAATCAATAACCAGCAATTAAAATTAGCTGTCAGGAATGAGACAGGGTATTATATATGTACATGTCTATCTCCCTCTTACTCTGTCCTTACCACTCAAGGGGTGAAGAGAAGTAGTTCAAAAGAAGTACTTTGTTCTAAAATCAAATATTTTTACCATTAGCTATTTTTATTGTGTTATTTTTATTGAGGTAACATTGGTTTGCAACACTGTGTATGATTAAGAGGTGTTGGTTCACATCACTTCACATGTGTACTCCAACACAATACCCACCACCATATAGCCGTATTTTTCTGCCATAGTCCTTTAGGCCCCCTCCCCCACTTCTCTCCACCACTTTTCCTCTCTGCTTGCCTCAGTTCTACAGTCAGGTTTCTAGAGCTAATTTTGATTTAGTTTTGCCAATTTCTTTGTTTCCATTCTCTATATTACGCATATAAGTGAAATTATTCAGTGTTTTTCTTTTTCCTTCTGAATTATTCCATATAGAATAATCCCTTATAGTTTCATCCATATTGTAACAAATGGCAAGATTTCACCTTCTTTTCTTAAATAACTGAATTATTCCTTTGTGTGTATATATATCTTAATCCCTTTAGTCTCTTACTGGGCATGTGTAGGTTGTTTCCATCACTTGGCTTTTGTAAATCATGCTGCAATGAACATAAGAGTGCATTTATCCCTTCAAATTTGTGTATTGTAATATGCTTTTATATACATTATCTCTCACAACATTATCAGCTGAGAGTTTAGTAGTAATAAATATGGGAATATATGAATCTTTTATGAAATGATCAACAATTTGTTGTTACTAAAACATAAGGAATGTTTAGAAAAGCACTAGATAGGGAAACTAATAGGTGTAATGAGTTCAGATGCTACTTAGATGAAACTGTGGCTCAACAGAGTTAAGTTATCCAACGTTACAATGTCAATAAATGACTACTGAACAAATCTGTATGTCAGGTTCTTAACTTCTACATAATATTACCTCTACATAATATACATGCAGTCATTTGTCAACTGATAAACTCCTTTTACTGAAAAACCATTATTTCTGTACAAAATAGTTTGGTGGTGACAGTACCATTCTAGGTAGTATCACCACACTAACCATATAATTTCCATAAACAGTATTTCATTTTAATATAACTTTTCAGATAAACCCACTCCTTTTTTGTTAGACAAATTAAAAAATGTAAATCAAAAAGAAAGAAAAGCAAAATTTTAGTTTTACCACCCATGCGTGAGCAGTGTTTTTGAGAATCTTTCTACATACGTATGTACTTAAATAGTATATATAATCTCTTTTACTTAGTATATCACGAGCATATTTTCATACTAAAGCATGTTTAACTGTATTGTTTCTATAACTAACTTAGTCTTTCATTATTAGTCACACTCTAGAGAACATCTGTTTCTGCATGTGTCTTAAACAACTTTTTGAAGTGAAATTATGAGTTCAGCAATGTTATACATTTTTTAATGCTTCTGGATTTATATGAAGAATGTATTAGCAGAACTTGTCAGTTCCTTTTACTAATCTTTCATCTCTAGTTAATATTTATTGTAAGATTTTCCTTCTCATTAGACTAAAACATAACATGGTGACCAAGTTTTGTTTTTTGTTTTTTTTTTCAGGAGATGACTTTTCATTGATTCAACAAGAGATATTTATGGTTAAAGAATGTAAACATTGTAATATTGTTGCCTACTTTGGGAGCTATCTCAGGTAAAAAAAAAAAAAATCCATTTTCTTTCTTTGTTTTATATTCTCTGTTACCATTTCCCCCTTATATAAGTACTATTATGTATATAAATTTCCAAAACTTTATGGGTTTTCTTATCTTCCCCTACTATGTTAATAAGACATCCATTTATGTAGTTATAAATGTTACCTAGCAACATTAATGAAATATTGAAAATGATAACAATTAAATATTAGCTTATAAAAATGATCATATTCTAAACCATTAAAAAGTGCAAAACTGAAGTTAATAAGCTTTTTGTATCTTGATGAGAAGCAAATAGAGTACTTAGTGTCCTATAGTACCATGCAGTCAATCCTGAACCTTAGCCTACTGAAGAATGAAAACCTTCATTGTGTCTCAGGTATTAAGAATTACTAGCTAATTGATTTTCTCTTTTCATCTTAGTCGGGAGAAATTGTGGATTTGTATGGAATACTGTGGTGGTGGATCACTTCAAGATATTTACCATGGTACCGTTAATTTAATTTTATATTTTAAAACTGACCAATTTTAGCAATTGTTTCACCTTTATAGTTAACCATGGATATTAATGTTAGACTTACTGTTTGATAGCCTTCTGTTTTGTTCTTGAAGTATTCTATAAAAGAGATCTAAGTTTTACTTTGCTAATTATTCAGTAACATTTGCTGAAGGCTGAACTGAGAAATCCAGGAGTACTTATATAATTCAAATTTGCCTTTTACATGTATTTTCTAGGAAAGGATATTATCTACAGATGAAATTGTATAAATTTCCTTGTAAGTAAGAATTGAAATTCAAAGGGCAACTCATATAAAGCAAATTATATATCAATAATAATTTAACCTCATAACTAGGAAAGTACTTTAGTTATACTGTAGTATTTTATATTAAAAATATATAGTTTTAAAATCTGTTTTATTTTATTAGATTATTATTTTATTTGTTATTAGGGGCTATCTTATTATAATTATGTTCATTTATTATAATTATGAACATAATTATACTTGCGGTACTGCTCAGTTTCTGATTGAATTTGGTTTTGCCTCATAATAGAAGTTTTTGTTTTGACTCTGTACTTAGGTTCTGATTTGTTTTGTTAGCAAATTCTTTAACACTAAGCATAGATCCTACTAAAATAGCGTTTCTTTTCCTTATTTAACTGATTATGGCATAGTTAAACATTGCTTGCAACTGTGCAACATGTAATTTATTAAGAATTATATGAAGTTGCCAGGCGTGGTGGCATGCACCTATAATCCCAGCAGCTTGGGGGAGGCTAAGGCTAGGGATCACTTGAGTCTGCATGTTTGAGAAACGAGACTGTCTCTTAAAAAAAAAAAATGAAGTGTTTTTAGATATTTCTTTGCTGAGCTCTATATGGAAGTCTTACTAAATTTAACTCATGCATCTTACACATGCAGTCATACTAGATGTGATCAGTTTAAATAATATCTTTGTAGAAGTCCTATTTTTAAAATGTTAATTGATAGGGTAGTGGTTAAATAAACTGTATTTTGCGGCCTATAGTGTGAAATACTATGCCAACACTTAGAGCTCCATTTCTGTCATGCTGAAGATACACACTTGCACGTATGCACACACACATTTAAATTTAATGAAAAAAGTGAATTGTGAAAGAATATAGTACAATCAAATACACTTAGATTTCTTTCATTATATATTTTTGGAACATGCATATGAATGTAAATGCATAGCAAAATAAAAGAATGATACCAAATTAATAAATTATTACCTCTAAGAAAGGAGAAATGGAATGCAAAATGGAATATTTTGAAATGTAATGAAAATGCATTGGTGTTATTTAATTATAAATTAATAAATATAATTATTTGATTTTGTCACAATAAATGATCTATGATTAAAACAGTAGTGATGTCTAAATTCTGGTTCGTGGCTCTTTTTATTTAAAAGGATGATTATTACCACGTATGTGCTATAAATATACAATAAAAACTCCATTTAAAAAAAATAAGAACTCCATTTAAAAAAATATGTGCTGGGCATGGTGGCGCACACCTCTAATTCCAGCTACTGGCGAGGCTAAGGCTAGGAATCACTTGAGTCCCCAGGTTCAGGACTACTCCGAGCAAGACCTAGTCTCAAAAAATAGTTGGACTTGGTGGCACGTGCCTGTAATCCCAGCTACTTGGGAGACTGAGCCTAGGAATCACTTGAATCCCTGGGTTCGGGTCTATCCCCATTAACTTAGCAAGACCTAGTCTGTAGGGGAAATGAATGAATGAATGAACAATCTATTTTTAAATTTTAGTTCTTTCATTTTATATTGTTGATCCTAAAGAATTATTGGTAGGAAAAAACTTAATAATATTTTTTATATTATTTTTTGAAGAATTTTCTTTTATGAAGGATTTTATACAATAATTGTGATTTTTACCCATTGCATTTTTACAGAATGAAAATTCATTTATTTATGGATAAATAAAACCGACATCATTTTTACCATTTCCCCTTTTAAACTTAAAGAATTGTTGTGAGGCATTTATTTTATTGCAACATGAAATTTCTGCTTTCCATTATGAAAATGTTATTTATTGGATTAAGTTGACGCTAAAAAACCTTCCCTGTAAATAACAGTAGATAACAGTAATCAAGAATGTCTACACTTAGAGTAAACGGTTAGTAAAGTTTACAGTACTTTTATTGTTCAGCTATTCTAGCAGTTTACTGCTTTTACTACTCTGTGTTACAACAGTGTATACCACAAATCAGTATTTTACATTCCTGAGTAGATGTGGAGAGCCAGTGATTAAAGTAGGCAATAAAATATTTCCTTTAGGTAAATTTTGCATCTAAATGTCTGGTTTGGTTTCATCGTCATCAAGCACCACCCCACATTTCAAACACTCTGTCATTGTTTGAAGGCATGTTTCTAAAGGCTCTATTAGAGTAGTTATGTAAGAATTTTATATTTCATAATTGGTAGAGATCATATTTTAGAAGTGACTTGACTACTCTTTAAATACTTGAGGTACTGCTCAAATTTCCATGTTTGCTAGACATAATAAAGAAGTATGCTAAAGAAGTAATACCTTCACCTTTAAAAAAAGTATAGGATAGCTTTTAGTATAGTCAGCAGTCAGTCTCTATATGGTTTTCTACTTCTCCATATAACTAATTATATTTGTGTTTATTTCTTGTCTTGTTTTATTCTAAAGAAAATACTTAGGATTGAGAATATATCCATTGCTTTCTGTAGAGCATTCTGTGATGTGTAGTACCCTGCTTTTTCCTTTTCACTGGTGAAAGTGAAAATTTATTTTTAAAATACTTTTTAAATTCTCAACTTTACTTTTGTTGTTTCCTCTTTACAAGAGTTATGTGCTCATGATGAGAAGTCATCAAACTATGTAAAAAAGAGACTTAGCACAATATTTTTCATGTTCTCAAGTTGACTGTATTATTTGACATTCATAAAATTCCAGGACAAGTAACATTTTAAAATGGCATCATAAGTGATAAGGTGGAAAATTCCAATTTCTTTACTCAGATACTTTTTAAATATTATCTGTGCAAAAGCTATGATATTGGCTCTGCAGTTATCAAGCATGACTATTGCTCTTGCTACTTGGATTAATTCAATATGATTTACTCAGATTCTTGTAAAATCACTTCCATAGTCTGACCTTGACATCTAGTTTGAATCAGTGAGGTATTGTGGAAAAGATGGTGGGAAATTGTAAAATTAGATTATCTACGGTTTTCAAAATGCTTCTGCAGTTTGGGGCAGAGGAAGGTGGTGGAATATCATTGAGGGGAGGGGATGGTTAGTAAAGCCTCTGGCAAAAATGTTTCTGCACTAGCAAATGTGATCTGCATTTGTATTTGAGTGTTATATTTCTGTTCTTTTTTATTGACATGCAAGAAACCTTTACTTTGTATTTAAACAAAATGTTACTAAAACTAATAATTTCTAAAATTAAATTGGGACAAATAGCAGAATGCATAGTAATGTCATATTGGGTAGTGTGAATTCAAGACTAACAACCCATCCCTCAGACAAAGGTGGAGAATCAACTCTGCAGAAAGAGTACAGCTGTCTTCCAGTTGTTTTTCTAAAAGCATTTTTTGGAGTGCTCTTTAAAGTGTATAGTATTTTTCATCTATCATATTCAAATGTTTAATACTGTGTTGTTTGTTGTTTTTGCCTGTCTAGTTACTGGACCATTATCAGAATTGCAGATAGCTTATGTATGCAGAGAAACTTTACAGGTACTATTTTTGCTTGTTAAGTATAAATGCAGTTCTAGTTTCATGATTGCAAATGATAAAAACAGTAGTGTGCCCAAAAGAAAATGAATAAATCAAGGAATTTTTCTGTTAACCTCTTATGTTGTAATTTGGTAAGTCTACTTACTTACTTGAATCACAGAAATCATTTAAGCTGATGCAGAATTCATTTAATAATTCATAGGCTAGTATACCCAATGCTGATATCTCTTGTTCCATTTTGTAGTGCTTAGTTCTCTGTTGCTAGAAAATTAAAGGAAAGCCATAGATGTGAACTGGTTTTCATTAATGAATCACCAGATCTCTCAAATGTACCAGGTTTTCCAAGCTTTCTCTGCAGTTTTTATGACAGTGAAAGGAATTTCTTATGTAAGATATGAGGGCTTTTATATTTCTCTTGAAAGCAGAATAAATTAGCATAACAACTTTCAGTGTTACATGAAATTCTTAGTTCTGTGTGATTTTAATATATTGGTAGTAAAATCCCTATTTTAGAACCTATGACAGCTTATAACATGTTCATGAAGTTGTGACTCTTAAGGGGTAAAAAGTGTGCAGTGTTTCTCCTGAAAGTTGAGAAAAGTAGCAGTTTACAGTTTTGTTTTATACTTTAGTGCATTTAAATTGGGAAGAAGGGTTTAAGTTGTAGTGATTGTATTTTTTGTTTTGATAATTTGTAACCAATAAATGTTAATTTGTGCTTCTCTCCCTATATTTCCTAGACTGTAGAGTTTGTAAAAAAGTGAAATTGATGTTCTAAATTTTGTTCTTCCATATTTTAGAAATTGGGAGATTGATCTCATGGAAGGGGAAACTAGTCGTTTAGGAAAGAAATGTTTTCTGTGTTTTTAAATCTTAGATATGTGAAAGTAAACCCAAATATATCCATCTCCTTAGAAATGGACAGAGTGCTTAATAGAAGTAAAAAGCAAAACAAAACTTGAATTTGCATTGTGGCCCAGGTATATGACCATAACCTCTTTTTTTGTTGTAGTTCCCCAAGTATAAAATGAGGATTTGGGAGGATGACCACACACACACGCACGCACGCACGCACACACGCACGCACACACGCACGCAAAGTGGAATATTGTTCAGTCATTAAAAAAAGAATGAAACTTCATTTGCAGCAGTGTGGATGCATCTGGGAAACATTATGATGAGTGAATAAGCGAGCACAGAAAGAAATATTGCATGATCTCACTCATATGTGGAATCTAAAAATTGAACTCATAGAACCAAAGAGAACAGTAGTTACTAGGGTTTTGGGTCAGCATGGAAAGATGTTGGTCAAAGTGTGAAGTTACAGTCAGGTAGATTGACTAATTGCTAAAGTACTGCATGATGACAGTAGTTTATTATACTGTTTTAAATATGGGAAAAATGCTAAAGTATATTTCACATGCTTTCAATGTGAGTTAGCTTGACTTAAGTGATCATTTTACTCAAATCATCATGTTGTATGCATACATAGAATTTTTATTAAAATTGTTTTTAATAAATGAAGATAGAAAAAAGTAAGCTGGCTAGATGCTACATAGAAATATAGACTTGTAAACATGCATTTAGTTAATAAGTAAAAGAAAGAAATTAAACAATTAATTATTCAAAAGAAAGCCAAATGGCCATATTAATATCAGACACATTAGACCTCAGAGTAAAGACTATTACTGTTGAAGACTTTTTTGTGAAGTGTAATAACCCTAAGTGATTTTTGTCCCTAGAATACAGATTCAAAATATGATTAAAATCTTAGACCTGAAAGAAGAAATAGGTAAATGCATAGTTATAGTTAGATGTTTCTATACTCTTTTGCAGTAACTTTGCAAACCAGATAGGCAGGACTGCATAAGATGTGAACTACACAATTATCTTGACCTAATTAGCAGCAGGATACATAAGTTTGTCAAGTGCTCACAAAACCTTTACCAAGGTAGGTCTTATTCTGGTTCATAAACCATGCCTCAGTGTATTTAAAATGATTTAAATTAAAGACAAACTTATGTCATTTGCAGCAAAATGGATGGAACTAAAAGGAATCATGTTAGCAGATGTAAGCCAGAAAGAAAAAGAAATGCTGAATTGTCTCATTTATATGAGGGATATAGGGAAAACAGACAAGCAAATGGACAGGAAAAATTTAAAACTGTCAGCAGAACTGAAGCTAGAGCAAGGGAGAGGGAAGGAAGGTAAAATCGGGGAAGGGATGTGCACAAGAGATTAAGATGGTTTACGAGTGATAAAATGATGGGAGAACCTCGGGGTAGACAATGATGTAAAATACATATATAATAAAATTAAATAAAAAACCAAAAAAAGAGAAAAAAAACCCAGAGTTTATTTTCTAACCACTGTGGACATTTCTGGGATATATCCAGAAATTTTAAGAAATGTGGGGAAATATAACAGTTAAGTAAACCATGATGATGAAACCAAAAGAGAAATTAAAAAGTATTTTGAACCATGTGAACTGAAAATACAGTGCATCAAAATCTGGGATGCCACGAAAGCAGTACTTAGAGGACTTTTTTTTTTTTTTTTTTTTTTAGCTCTAAATCCCAATAATGGGAAGGGAGAAAGGCCTGAAATCAAATTTTCATCTCCCACCCTAAGAAATTAGGAAAGGATGAACTAATTACACAGAGAAAGGATTACAGTGGAAATCAGGAAAATATGATAAAATCATTAAAGCCAGAACTGTCTATTTGAGGCCAATAAAATTGATAGACCCAGAGTCAGATTGATAAGGAAAAATAAAAAGATTACCAAAATTAGATTGAATAAAGGGAAATTAAAACAACTCATAAACATTGAAAGAATTACAAGGATTTTCAATCACAAAAGAGTATTATGAACGGCATTTAGATGTGTACATTTAGATGAAATAGATAATTTCCTTGAGACACAAATTACCAAAACTCAATTAGAAAACACTTGAATCCTCCCGTGCCTATTCCGGATAAATTTACCCAAGATTTATGGGGAAAATGCCAGTTCTATATAAGCTCTTCCAGAAAACTGAAAGAGTGACTCCCAAATTTTATGGACCAGCATTATTCTGAAAATCAGACATTACAAGAAAAAACCACAAACTAATATCCCTCGAATATAGATGAAGAAATTAAAAAAGGAAAATAAAAAAGTAAAAAAAAGGTTAGCAAAAGTAGCCCAACAATATGTAAAAAAGATAAAGCGTCATGAATAAGTGGGATCTTATAATGCAATGTTGATTTATATTCAAGGACCATTTCAACTAAAATTAACTGAGTTATAATCAAAAATAGGAAAAATCTGCATGATCTTCTAGACACAGAACAAGCATTTACAAAATCAAATATAAATATGATAAAAATTACAAGCTAGTAGAAATGAGTAAGAATACCTATAACTAAATCATTTTTAATGGTAATGTTTTCTCTACCAATATCAACCACTTTGCAACATTGTACTAGAAGTTTTAGAACAAGAAAAAAGAAGAAACAGTGAAATGAAGGAATGCATCCAAGATAAAAAGAAGTAAAGTTGTGTTTTCTTGTTCTACACAGTCATCTTTGTAGAAGATGAAATAGAATCTACAAAAAGTAGCTACTAAAATTAATACAAACTAGAAAGTTTGCAAGATTCAAGTTCAGTATACATAATTGATTGGATTACTCAACTCTAGCAGCACAATCAGGAGTTTTAAAATAGTATCGTTTACATAAAAATATGACATTCTTGAGAATACATGTGACAAAAGATTCATGAACACCAGCATACTGTAAACTACAAAACTGCTGATATAAATCAGAGGAAATTTAAGTAAATGGAGAACTACACCACTCATGGATCTGAAAACTCAAAACTGTTAAGATATCACTTCTCCCCAAATTGGCCTATTATTCAAAGCATCCCAGTCAGATTCTAAGCATGCTTTTTTATTTCCTGTAGAAACTGACAAACTAATTCTAACATTCCTGTGGCAATGCCAAGGAATTAGAATATTTAAACAACTCTGGAAAAGAGTTAAACAGTTCTGAAAAACATGTTTTCCCCACCAAAATCAACCACTTTTTAGCATTATACTTGAGGTTTCAGGACAGAGCAAAAAGAAGAAACAATGTATTAAAGCATGCATTCAGATTAAAAAGTAAGAAGTAAAGTTGTGTTTATTCTCGGAAAAAGAACAAAAATTTGAGTACTAAACAGTAGCAATTTCAGAATTTGTAAAATCATAAAAAGTCGTGGTATAGGGTAAGGGCAGACAAGCAATACATTGGAACAAAATAAAAAGACCAGGAAAAAATATACACATACATGGCTGCTCATTATAGAAAGGATAGACTTGTCAATAAGTGATACTGAAATAGCTGTAATCCATATGTAAATAAACACATGAACCATATTTCGTAGCATATGTAAATTAAATAAAATTTATCATGGATCTGATATAGAAGACCTATATAACTTACAAAAGATAACATGGGAGAAAATTTTTGCCATCTTGAATTAAGCAAAGCCTTTCCAGTCATAAAATGAAAAGCATAATCCATAAAGAAAAAAACTTGTTAAGTTAGACTTGTTCAAAATTAAAAACTTCTACCCTTCAGTGAGTCTGTGAAGAAAATTAAAAGACAAGCTGCAGAATAGAAGAACATGAGTGGCCATAAGTGGTGAGGATTTAGATTAACTAGAACTCTCCTACACTGCTGGTTTCAAGATAAAATGGTACTAATGCTTTGGAAAAAACAATTTAGTAGTTATGTAAAAAAAAAAGTTTAAGCTTGTATCACTTTATGATCCAGTCATTACATTCCTAGGTACTATCCAAAAATGAAGGAAATCATAGAAAGACTTTTACTTGAATCTTTTTATATATAATGTCCCAAACAGGAAACAACCAAACAACCCAAATGTCCATTTATAGGTGAATGTATACAAATTCTAACCCTTTGTACACTGGTATATAATTGCTGGTGAAAACTGAATTATTGACATTAATATTAACACGGAATCTCAAATTGGTGTGAATCAAAGAAACTAAAGAATATACGATTCTGTTTACATAAAACTAAAACATTCAAAACTAATCCATAGTAACAACAGGTCTATGTTTGTGAGTGTGAAAAACTTTTGGGGGTGATGGGTATGCTCATTGTCCTGTTTGTGATGATGGTTTAGTAAAATACTTGATTTTTACCTCAAAAAAGGAATTAGAAATTTTACAGCAAACATTGGTTAATAAAAATAAACTCATCCAGTTTTTCTTTCCTCGCTGCCAAAGATTTTTTGGTCTTTCTTATTTAATAGAAATCTAAGTAGAAAATTTGGAATCATGTCTGCAGTTTAATAATGCATACTTTTCCCTTTTCTATAGGGTCTTGCCTATTTGCATACTAAAGGCAAAATGCATAGAGATATCAAAGTAAGTTCATTTAATCTTTTTAAATGATAATTTCATTAGAAGAGATTTTGTGGTGCTAATTTAATAGTACTTATATTTTTGTTTTAGGGTGCAAATATTTTATTGACAGATCATGGTGATGTAAAATTAGGTATGTTATTTCAAATTCCTGAAAGTTTAAAATAATAATAAAATTGTAAATGAAAATTTAAATTTTTAATTACAATTTTTTTATTTTAATGAAATTATCACTTTACAAGTTTAATATTCATATCAAGAACCTCATCTTAATGCTCATGTTTTGGCCCAGTAATTTTGTTCCTAAGATGCAATTTAAGGAAATTAATCCTAAAAATGGAAAACCCATATTCATAGAATTATTAATCACAGCATTTTTTAATAATAAAAAAATGCAAAGGTAGGTCAGCAGCAAAAAAGCTTGTAAACTGTGATACTTTCGGAACACTGGTAGCAGTTAATTAGGAGTGAAATCTTCTGGTATGTATATCTGTGACAAAAATGAATTATTTGTATATTTAGTTCTTTACAGCCATGTTTCACAACAGTAAAAATTTATATATAGTAAAAAGAATTTAAAAAAATAGTGTTTGGATAACTTAATGCCGTCCTGGTTGTGTTAAAATTAAGGAAATCCAGGTGGGTATTTCATTTACGCTTTTTATCCAAATTCAGTATGCTTGTAATAAGAGTATTTTTGTTAACTTTCTTCTTAATAGAGTATGTTTTCATTCTAAAGCATCAATTAATTTTCTTATAATGAATTTGTTGTGAAGCAAGCAAGAGGACATTTAGGTATTCCGGTTCCCCGGTGTTACTGTTACTGCCTCAACTATTAATAATGCCAGCATAAGGTGAAATTTAGAAATTTAGGATAGCTATACCCCAGGGGAGAAATAATATATCATCTAAAAACTAACGAGCATGTAGGGGGAAAAGTACTAAAAACCCCAAAACAAATGAAAAAAGATAAATTTAGAAATGCTGATTTTATAGTACTAAAATTTTCATTTATTCCCCCCCCCACACTAGCTGACTTTGGCGTGGCTGCAAAAATAACAGCTACCATTGCAAAGAGAAAATCTTTCATTGGCACCCCTTACTGGTAAGACATTGTTATGATAGCTTCTTGTGCATTTTTACTTCTTCAAGGTTCAATGTGATCTGTATTGATACTTAATAATACAATTAATTGATACGTGGCTGAAAATATTAATTGAATTAGAGAATTTTGATACAGTTTTTTGGGTTCAGTTTTCCTTGTGCTCGCGTACTAATAATGTCTTCTGTCCCTGGGATCTCATAGGTGTGCAATTCTAAACAGAAAGACTATTACATAATTTCTTACCATTTTCTTTCCCATCTAAGATTGTTTCTGTTTTGATCTGGGACTTCACTTTCTGGTTATTAAAAAATATGCTTCTTTCTCTACCATTTGCCTTTTCCAGCACCCTACACTTAATCCATCCTACCAGTTACTGACAAAATCATGCTAAAACATTTTCATTATTGAAGACAAATGATTGAATGTAATAGACAGTGTGGTAATAAACCTTATTATATAAAATAACTTAGTTATACTTATAAAAGATCACACTAAGTTTTATGAAAGACTGAATTCTTTACTATGTAGTATTTGGACAATTTGTTATTTGGAAAGAAATTTAAAGCAGCTCCAGACTTCATACCTAATACCAAAATAAATTGTATATGGAAATAGTAAAATATAAAAGTAAGACCAAAGGATATACTTTCAAAGTTGAGTGGGAGTTTATTGGCATAAAAGTATAAAATGTTTAGGGGAAAATTGATAGGTTTAACTTGTAAAAATTTTTTTTTTAATTTACTTTTATTTTTATTCTTTAAATCGCAACCTTGGTCAATGGTTATTGGGATACCTCCCCTTCACTCTGATGCCCCTCCATTCACTCAGACTCCTTTCTCTTTGTTATTTGTTAATTTGTGTTAAGTCCATTAGTCTCTTTCCTGTGGCAGTAGCCTTTCATTGGGTAAGGGACTGTGTTCTTGGGGCCAGGAGAACTATGCTGGTAGTTTTTCTAACTTGTGAAAACACTTTAAGAGATCATCAGCTTAAGCAAAATTAAAAGACAAGTGACCAGGAAATATTGGTTAAAATATGATGAACTAGGTTTTATTGTTTTAAATGTTTAAGTACTTAAACCAAATAAAACTATTTACTTAAAAGCAGTTATAAAATGGTGCATATAAGATGGCATAAAATATGAAAGTTGTTTACTTCCACTGATCACCAAAACTGTAAATGAAATAAATTAGCATTCTTTTCCGTAAAATTGGGAAATATTTGGAATCATGTGTAATACCTATTTCTGTCACTAATAGGTGACACAGAGGTGGTATTGGCAGAGTAATTTTGAAGAATAATTTGCAATGTTAATTTTTACCAAGAACCTTACTTGTTTTTTATGTTCTTTTGTCTCAGCTTCTCTTGTAGTAATTTATCAGAGAGGAATACCATATTTTTATATGAAGAGCTTTATTATAATACTTTAGTAATGAAAAATTGAGGAATTTGCATATGGCAGGAAACTTAAGGAAATTATATACAGTCATTCAAGTCAGTGGACTAAATTGCTTCTATAAATTGCTACTATTAAAAATCATGTGGGGGAGGTGGAAGGGGACCCCCAGGGATCACAATGATGTGAAATATATATATATAAATAAATAATTTTTAAAAAATCATGTGCGATATTAATGGTCAGTCCATAGATTCTTAGTTCACTATAAATAGGAAACAAGATTAAAATTAGCATATACAATGTGATACCATTTTATCGTAGATAACTGTTTTCAGTAAAATTTATGAATGAAAATATGAATATCCATTGACTGGATGGGATCATGTTTGACAGTTTTTCTTCTGTATTCTTTCATAAGTCATCTTTACTCAACACATAATCACTTTTAGCAACAAAAGTCCCAATAAATGTCATTTAATAAAAGTTAAAAGAAAATATAGATGAGGTAGATCACATATAGAATTTCCTTCATTTTGTATGTAGCTGTGAACTGTATGCCTATTTCCCTCCTTTGTCTTTTCCTGTCCTCCCTTGTGAACACTTAACTAGTCATCTTTTTGAGTTTTTGTAATCTCTACCAAATATTGTTCCTTATGTTGATCTTAAGCCCTGCCCTTTTTAAGTGTGGCACACACACACTTTTGTTTTTAATCATAGCTTTGTTTTTCACTGAGTCAGAAAATATGAGAGTCCTGGTCAACTTCACACTCCTGTTAGCCACCACTAACTGATTCCCGTGGACAGGGATGAGACTTACATGCTTTCTCTGGGTTTCATTTTAACTTCTTTTCTCTGTGAAACAGTCATCTTTCTCCATGTTCTCCATGGAGGTCATTTTCTTCTCTGTGCTCCTATTTATATAGTACTTGGCATATACCATATACATTTACATGCTCACATTTTCAGTATTCAAATTTTATGTCCTTAAGCACATTCAACTTGGAAATATGTTATACAAGTTTTTATAACATAAGAGTGCATACAAAAAAAAAACCTTCTGTCTTGTGAATTCTCATTATAAATAGAAATTAAGTTTAAAATAGTAAACATTAAAAAATTTAAATTTCCCCTGAAAAATATCATCTATGCTTTAGAACTTCAGATGCCATCATTATACACCACTGAATCCCAGATGGATAGTTTAGCTGAGCTATTCAGTGACCTTACATCTTATATATATCCAACAGTTGTGTGATAATAGCTCATTGATATGTACACATATTTTATACTCAGATCAATCTCTGTAAAAAGCATCTTTCATTCTACACCCCCTGTGACTATCTTCAAAAATTTTTTCTTTCTTCCCTTATAGTTTTGAAATAGCCCTCTAACCTACCTTACTAAAAAGTTTCACTATCCTTCATGTAGTCATGAATTTTAGGTTACGTTAACTCCTATAATTACATCTTTCAGTGGGTTCCCTTTCATCATCTAACCTTTACCTTTGAAGTTCATTTTCCAAACACTTGATAGACCTCAAACTGTAGTGAAGGGCCAGTTTTTTCCAGTTTATCTCCATCACAGGCTGATGCATCTATAAAATAAATTAAAAGTTAATTACTAAAAAACGACCATATGTTTGACAGGATATTTCTGTTTACTCTCAGTTACTGTGCCTGTCACAGACTGGTAACAAGCCCTTTATGGCCCTGTATCAATCTGTGAAAATACATATTTGTATAGCAGTGTTCTATCAAATCTCCTGGTGTTACATGCTCTTCCCCTATCACAGCACTTGTACTTGTTCTGACTAAAATGTCCAGGTTTTCCATTCCATTTAACTCCTTATTGATTCTTTACATCTTACTTCCTTTGGGAATTTCTCTGAGGTTGAGGTGTTCTTTTTTTCTTTTCCTATATTATGTAACAAGAGTCACAAAACAGAAACTAAAGTAAAAAATATTTCCCCTTAAGAGACAACATTCAAAGGAGAAGATTCATGATTTTTAAATAGAAGTTTTAAAAGTGTGTATGTTTTTTATTTAATTTTTCCTAATAAATGCTTCTCAACTTCTTTTCCTAGTAAATATAATGTGAACTTCATATATTTTTCAAAAAAATGAAAATGTTTTATTCACTGTTTCCTTCTAGGATGGCCCCAGAAGTTGCAGCGGTAGAGAAAAATGGTGGCTACAACCAACTCTGTGATATTTGGGCTGTAGGAATAACAGCAATTGAACTTGGAGAACTTCAGCCACCTATGTTTGATCTTCATCCAATGAGGTATTTTCATTATTTGTAATTATGGACTTATTAAGCTAGTCTTTGGGGAGAAACACTGATTACTTGAGAATTTTAATTCATTTTCATGTGTGTTATAAGGGACTTAGAGATCATTTCATTCAAAAGCCTGCTTGCTTGTATTGCTGTTCCTAAGATAACACAGAAGTGAATTGTCTGCTCTGCCTGAAGTTTATCCATAAAACAAATTTCCCTTAATAATCATACTAGAATATAGTAGTTATCACTGAAAAATCCATTGCATTTAGTCTTCTATTGAAGTTGTTTTTGTTTTTTGTCCTGAGGAGAGTTACAACTAATGATTGAATGCAGATGAGATTTTTTTCTATTCTCATTTGACTTTGTTTCTCATTTTCTATGGATAATGAAAGAAGTCAGTGCTTACTGACTTATACATTTTAAAGTATACTACTGTCATTTAGAAAAAATATTTGAGGGTGATAGTAAAAGGGTTTTAATATTTTAAAGGAAGAGACAAATTGGCTAAAATTTAAACTTTAATAGAAGTTCTAAAAAATCAGCAGAAGGGGAAAGCATTCTAACATATAATAGACAGTGGCACTCATTCAGAAACTATAAACAAAAGATAGATTCTTAATGAGCAAATACCAGATACTAAGGAAACATGAGATACGATTTGACCTCACAAGTAAATGAACATATACAAGTTAAAAAAATATATTATTTTTAGCTGGAATGCCAGCAGGTACAGACCTTTAGGAAAATAACCTGATGTTATTTGTTATGGATAAATGTTTTGATGATTTTGCTACTTGGAGATTATACTTAGATAATAATTCAATAAAAACAGAAGCTAAGAATTAGCCACTTCAGATAACAGAAGAAAATACTGAATAATTAATTGGTGAACTGTTAAGCAGTTTATTTAGCAGTTAAGCTTAACCATTACACACACACACACACACACACACAAACTAAAGCAGCTAGAAAATTATTATCAGAAAAGCAGAGCATAATAATTATAGTGATGCAGTAATTGATTAGCATTTTGATAAAGATTCAAAAGGAAAGCAGTAAATTTAAAATAACGACTTAGGTAGTAGAAATAAAGATTGTTTTCTTTTCTATGTGAATCATCTAATTTTTAGAAAGAGAATAATATCTTTGTTATTAAAAAAAAAGAAGACGTAAGGGGTTTGATTAGAAACCTGGAAGAGGGGTTGTAGGAAATAATGAAGTAAAACATTCCAGAGCAATATTTATCCTTCCTTTATCTCCATCCAAAATGATTCAGAGATGAATTCACATAGAAGAAAAATTCTCTTGCAGATTGATGTTTTCATTAATAATGAGAAAATGTGTATTGTCTTTGAAGGTTAAATAGGCTTAGGAAATGGATATAATTTGCCATATATACCCAAAATGTTATGGCCAGTCTTTAGTTATAGAATATATCATCTCTATGTGTTACAGTATAATAAGCTGTTACATAGACTTGTGCTTAATTTAAGATTTAGCATGTGTTTTATATGTAACATCTGATTATCTATTAAATAAGAATTTATTTGAAATTATAGATGACCAACTAATTAGAAGAAATTTTCCATATCTAAAATAGAAAAACTTTAATTTCTATGTTCCATACCAGCTTTCATCAATACCTACACATATGGCAACCTATAAATTTACCACAGAATAGTCTTTTGATTGTTAGTTGTGGTAGTACAAAGATTTTGGTCTGCTCTTTAACTGAAATTTTTATTCCAGGGCCCTCTTCTTAATGTCAAAAAGTAATTTTCAGCCTCCAAAATTAAAGGACAAAACAAAATGGTGAGTGAAAAATTACATAGATTTTATAGATAATGGAATTGAGCTGAAGAAGCATTGAACGGTTTACCTGAAGTTACACATCTAGTTTCCTTTTAGAACTTTGGCAGGGATCTAGGTTGATTTTCTAGGTCATTGTGCCTTCATAATCTTCTCTAGAATGTTTTCATGGTGTTTTGGTAGCTAGGGTAAAAGGTTTAGTGAGGAAAGCATTGAAATGAATATAGGAAGATTTTGGAGACTCATTGTAGTGTTTTTTTCCTATACTTCCATGTTGCTTTCATGGAAGGTGATTTGAAGTTTCTCAGATTACATGATTAATCCTTATTGGCTTTTCATTATCTTCCTATCCTAATAATCAGAATGGTATTTTCATCCTAATCTCCTCCTAATTTTCATCCTAATCTCTTCCATAATGAAGTAGTTGCTTTTTACAGTTCATAGAGACACCTTCAAATAGATGATAAAAATAGAAAATTATTTTTATAGTAATAGCATCCCATACACTTAATTTTAAGAACTATGCAAATGAAAGTTTCTAAATTGTTAAATTCAGGAATTCATCTAGAGTACAAGAATCTCTTTTTTCCCCACTAAGCGCTTACTTTGCTTTCCTTGTTTGCTACTTTCCCTATCTGTTCTGATCTCAGTTGTCCTAAGAAAATCGAAGATTTAGCATTCTCTGGAATGTTCTAGCTCCATTTTTTTTTTTTTTTTAATAAAAGCTAGTGCAAGAATATCTTATGATTCATGGGCCCCTGAAACTCTGCATGTGTAGTCATTTTATGGGGAAGATGGTCCTTATTTCAAACTTTAAGAAGTATCTATCTAAAACAGAGTCTATATCGATAACTGCTTTATATTTTATTATTCCGACCATGTAGTGTTATTAGGAACCATTTTGGAGACTATGCCAAGGGTGGAAATAAAGAAGTTCATATCCTATTACCAACTGTATTATTTTGTATTGACATGAATTTCTTCTGATAACCAGTTACTCTTAAGTTCCTAAGTAACTGAAACTGAAG
Source organism: Uropsilus gracilis (assembly GCA_004024945.1). Classification (NCBI taxonomy): domain Eukaryota; kingdom Metazoa; phylum Chordata; class Mammalia; order Eulipotyphla; family Talpidae; genus Uropsilus; species Uropsilus gracilis. The sequence continues at coordinate 108,044 of PVHY01002535.1, forward strand.
AGCTTTATTGCTGAAATGACTGCATATTCACTGTAAATAACTGTTAGCTATAGCTGATAACTTCACATATTCCAGAGCAATTCTTATCCTTAGGCTACTTTTGCTGATCCTGTCTGACTCTATATCTGCCACAAGTCACAAAATATAACATGGTAATTTGATTTCTTTATGGAAAATTGCTGTGTGGTTGTCTTTGCTAATGAATAAGTTTATTCCAGTTCTTAGTTCTTGCCCAGTCCCTTCTCCAGTGGACTATTGGTGATGGTATAAATACCCCCTCTCTGCCATTAATTAATAGTTAAAACATTGTTTGTCTAATTTATGTCTTCTTTTTCCCACTTCATCATGCAGGTGACAGGAAAACTCTTGTTTGCTAAAACTTGACTCCCTCTTCTTGCTTTCATTCCTATAAAGTTCAGGGACCTTTTGCAATTTAAATAACCTCTTGTATTACTTCTCAACCACCGTGCCATCCACCTCTTTTGGTGTAGCAAAGCATTTGCATAATTTACAAATTAGACAATGAGAAAAGGTCACTTTGATCCAAAATTATTAATCTTATAGATGATAAAGCTACCTATTTCTAATTTGTATTGTACATTTTAGAGGTCATGCACTACTTCTCTGTTAACTTACTGCATTTTATTTGAGAGGTAAAACTGCCACCTTTCCAAGAAATATATATACTGCTTTGGGTTTATGTTCTTAGGCAAATGGGGCTGAGATAAAAATTATGTGTTTCTGACTTTTTAATTGCTTCTAAGTTATTTAGTAACACACAGAAAGTAATACTAGTGAGTTATTCTTGTACATGTCTCCTTTAATTTGAAGGTCATCAACATTCCATAATTTTGTCAAAATTGCACTAACCAAAAACCCCAAAAAAAGACCAACTGCTGAAAGACTTCTGACTGTAAGTCATTGAAATTATAAAGGAATTCTTTATAGTCATGTAGTGATTAGGCATATCACTCAAACAAAAATATGTAGGTGTTTTTAATATAAAAATGTTATTAGTCTCTTATTGCAGGGACCAGCAAACTTTCTATAAATTGCCAGATAGTACATATTTTACTTTGTGGGTCACACAGTCACTGTTGCAACTACTCAGCTTTGTCCTTGTAACACAAAAGTAGCCATTACTGCTACACAGTAAATGGGTATGACTTTAATGTCCAGTAAAACTTGTTTACAAGAGTCAGTGCACTGATTTTGCCCATGAACTATGTAGTTTGCCCATCCCTGCCTTTGAGAGAACTCTTAAAAATGTTGCTATCATCTAAAATTGCTTCTCTTAATTTCCTATGTAAGTTCATAGAATACTTTGCTTGTATGTGTTTGTAAAATTTGTTATTAGGAAAACAATGGTTATAGCAATATATGAAAACATTAAATTTATCTTTACATGAACATAATTTTGCTGAACTAAATATACTTTATATACATGCTTTTTTTCTTATTGTATTTATCTCATATCACAGTACTTATTTATATGATCAGTATTATAAATTAGTAAATGAATATCATTGGTATTGTCAAGGTCGTAGCTTTACAACATAATACAATAGATAAATTTACATAGAGAACTTATTCACATTAGAAAGTTACTCCACAAAGGCTCTTTAGTTTTATAATATTTAACTATTATAGCTATATAGTTTTACAGTTATGTAACTGTATTTCTCTAATAGATTTGTCATTTGTTTGAGTTGGGGCTCTCAGAATCTAATAGCTACTGCATGAAAAAGTATAAATAACTTTTTCTATAAACTATAGTTGTAAAGGCATTTGCATGAAATTTTGTTTTTTTGTTTTTACTTAGCATGCTTTTGTAGGGCAGCCAGGGCTCTCTAGGGCCCTGGCAGTTGAACTCTTGGACAAAGTGAACAATCCAGACAACCATGCACATTACAGTGAAGGAGATGATGATGATTTTGAGGTAAGGAAGTATTTGCAAAGTTTAATATGGTCTTAGAGTTTGTTTTCTAATTCACTCTTAAGTTAGTTTTAAAAAAGGTTTAATGATAAGTTTAATGGCAGAAGTCAATTGACAATGTATATCTTACACCTCTCCTGGATAATTACCAGTTGATACTTTTTGTTGTTGTAATGTATCTTCAACTGGTTGTTACTTTTCTTAACACCAGTTGTAGAACTAGGGTTACTGTTCTTCTTAACATTATATACTTTTATTTTATTTTTTTTTAACTCTCCCTTACCTCTTCAAAATTAGAGGTGATGATTTTTCCTTTCTCCTGAGGCCTCAGATTCTCTAATGGGAGTTTGATCTTTTTGCAGGATAGTTTGCCTATAGGCTTATACACACACGCACACATATGTACATGTATATATAAATAAAAACTATTTCCAACAAAATAAAAGTTTTAAGGACATTACTTAGTCTAAAAGAATAAAAGTTCAACTGTAATACGTTTGCACATTATTTTCATAAAAGAGACTTGCTGAAAATGTAATTGATCTTTTTTATAGTTTTTCTGTTATACAGATTGCTAAAAGAGTATAAATAATTCTTTGAAATTGAGGTGCCCATAGAAAATTTATCCTTTCCAATACTTACTCAAAATTGTTATATCTTGCATAATTACATGAAGGACTTTTAATAACTATGCTTGCTTCTGAAAATATTGCAGAATTATTTTAATATTTACTTAACAGTACAACTTTTCTACTTCAGCCATTATTTGCGGGCTTGTGATTAGTAAATAAGATGCTAGCTTCTTAAAATTAAAAAAATTGTTTATCAGGAATGAGGGATTTCTAGCTCACTGATATGTACCTGTTTATACCTATAGATAACACAAAGCTGTTTTTTCACCAATGTCTCTTCTCCTTTATTTTTTTTTATGATTTCTTTTTACTTTTGTGTTTCTCTGAAACTATCTCTTCATTTCTCTTTATGCCTTTCTTTCCTTTAATGTATCTTCTGCCAGAACTGTACAGCTAAATTTTATTTGCTAAAGTAATTTTTCTGTTTTATGTTAAGTTTTAATAATAAAATATAAATTATAAAATGTATCATAATTGCTAGCACTCATTGGATATTCACTATGTACCAAATTTTGGGTCAAATAATTTTCATGTTAACTCATGAAAATATAATACTCAATCTAGTCATTTGAGATAGGGTACTGTTACTATCTAAATTTCACAAATGAGGAAACAAAGGGAAAAGTAATTTGTCCAAGCTCATAAGGCTAATAATAGAAATAGGACTTGAATCTAAGCAAACTAACTCTGGAATCTACTCTTTCAGTTAATACACCATTGTTTCTGAGTATTTAGAAATAATCATTAATTAATCTTTAAAAACTAACCCATGTTTCCCAGTTTCCTGGTATATAGTGTAGAATTGCTCCATACTAGGTACCCAGTGACGATCTTGTTGAATGTTAGGTGAAAATATTTTTTGCTTTGCTTGAAAATATTAAATAAACCAGTCAAGCATTTTTTTCTATTTAAGCCATCATTTACAGATTTGTGATTAATAAACAGAATCTAAATTTAAAAAATTTTAAAAATGGTTGTTTGTGTATTTGGGTATTACTTGAATCTTCATTTTCTTTAATTGATTACAAGTAACTAAACTTTATTTCCCATTTTGTTTTGCTGGGCTTCCAAAACCAACTCTACCTTTTGAGTTTTGTCTTTCTGTTCAGTGATATCACATAACCTTCAGCTCTTGAAATATGAAACCTTGCACTAGGTATTTAGAGATACAGTATTATATGAGATTGGCACTATTCATTTCTTCATAGGGTATATGGTTTGGTTGCAACAGAAACTCAGACATACCAAAAAGTAATATGCAATTGTGATAGCTACTATAGAATGGGAAACATAGTAGGGACATGAGTCACTCTATGAGCAATATTTAAGGTGAAACTAACCTAAAGACACAATTAGAGGAAGAAAACTGGCAGAAGAGTCTGATCAGAATAAGCAAAAGCTTGTTTGAAAGCATAGGTGATTAAAACTAGACTTGAGGAACAGAAGAAAAATTAGTCTCATTAGAGCAGAAAACAAGGAAAGAAGTGATGGAAGAAGATGTTATATAGAGCCAGATAATAGCCATTGTTAAAATTTTAAACTTAGGTTTAACTAAGGTCAGTAGGAGCCACTAAATGTGGAGGTGTGACATGATCAGATAAACGTCTTTTTTAATGCTCTCTGGGACTTCAGAATCATGACACCATTCATTAAACCCTGTTAAGAGGCTTATTGAAGTTAACCAAACTAGAGAGAGTAGTGTTTTAGACTAGGGCGGTAGAGCAAGTATGGAGAAGAGTCGACTAATTATAACTATTTGAGAGAGTTGGGATTGTATGAAGATATAAGATATAAAATGGAGGGTTAAAAACAATTGCTGCTAGAACAACCAGGTGGATATGAAAGTGCTATTTATTGAGACAAGAACACTGGAGTAAAAATCAGAGTTGGAAAGATGAATTGTTTTCTGCATGTAAATTTGATATTGCACAACACTTCCAAATGGGAATGTCTCATAAGAGTTCGCTATTATGTGGTTGTAACTTGGGAATAAAAGTTTGGATTAGAGATAATAAATTTCAGAGTCATTAGATCTAGTATGATCCCGCAGAGCAGGCATGTAGAATGAGAAAAGTTGGGGATCTAGAACAAAACCTTGACATTTCTACTAGAATTTAAAGATCAAGTAGGCAAAGAGGAACTGGCAGAGGAAGATAAGAAACATTAAGAGAAGGAAAAAAGATTTCAGTGAGAATACTTTCTAGAAATTAAGTTTAAAATGTCTTTGGTGACCACACCTGAAGTCCTGTACTGTTGAGAGAGAGAAAGTGGAAGAGAGAGAAGAATAATGACTCTTCACTTAAAAAATTATTTAATGAAGTAATTTCCAATAGTAACGGTGAAGCTAGATTGAAGTGATTTGAAAGATAACTATGGTAATTCTTTTATGAAATTTAGTTATGAAATGGAGAATAGAGTGGAGAATAACTGGAGGAAAGATGATTGATTAAATTTTCTCTGGGTGGGAGGAATTTGGATCAGGCTTAAATTCTTAGGAAAAGGATCCAATAGATAGAAGATTCCAGAGAAACAAGCTGAATAGACAAAGTCTCTCAGAAGGAAGGAGAGGCTGGGATCTGCATTATGATGAAAACTTGATCTTAGATGAATGCATATACTTCTATTCATTAGAGAGGAGCATAGTTGAAAGTGTAGGTGCAAGTCGGTATTTATTGGTGATTACCATTTGCTCTGAAGAAATTGGTAAGGTCATCTGAAAATGAAGGAAAATGGGTGGATGTGAAAGTGTAAGGTGTGAAGTACTAATCTAGGAGAATGGGTGGGTTAAATGACTAGAGTTTGGGGGGGGTTTATTTGTTTTTTTGACTCAGATGAGATGAATTTTATTATCTTCTATAGCATTCTTTTAGAAATGCAGTAATTGGTACTGCATGTATAAACAAAAGGGTAACTAGTTTAATTTATACAGGCTGTCATTTTAATTGAGGGATTGTAAGGCAAAAGGAATTTAGGATATTGGCAAGTGATTGGTTAAAATTTTGGTCACCAGAGGGTAGATAAATGAAAAGAGATTATATTCATCTCTTTTTGTAAGTTCAAATGTCAGAGTTGATTATGGAATTCAAGGTATTATCCTAGGACTGGTGAGTGCATTGAAGTATGGGAGAATTTCTTCAAAGATGAGATCAGAGAACTTATGTCCAGAACAATGGATTGTATATCCATCTGAACTTTTGGAAGTCCTTTGGTATGATGGTATGGTCTTTAAGTAGAGAAAAAAAGTGTATGTATAAGCCACTGTCAGAGTCATCAGAGAATGCAAGTCACTGGAAATTTCATAAGTAGGAATTTTGGTTAAGGCAATAGCTTTTAAAAAACATACAGAAGGGTGGAAGTAGTTTCTTACTTGATTTGATGCAATACTCTTAATTCCTACATTCCATATTCCTCCTTTCCATACTCTTAGACACATAGCAGATTACTCTTAAAGCTCACTTTGGTATTACCACATCCTTTCTGTGAAATCTGAAAAAATTTTCTTTACAAAGAAAATATAATTAAGAATGCAGAACTGATTCAGAGCCCTTTCATGATCTAGCTCATTACTAGTCTTTTTTTCTAGCATTGTCACCTCTTTACCTAATCTTCATGAAAACCAAATAATAACTAACCTCAGATACCCTTAAGTACTCTACAGTTCCTGTTTCTTCTTTCATCATTTTGTTCATCTTATTACTCATATTCTTTCTCTTATATAGAATAGTGGAAACTGTCTAAAATAGTAGAGCTCATTACCGCACATCAGTGCCTACTTGTCTTTTAAGGCCCCAGATAGTATTACATCTGTGAGATGAAGATCTTCTATAACCTTTCAGTCATTTCTCCTTCTGGGAATTAATGGTAATCTTAATGAATGGCACATATCATTTTCTAATCTTAGAAGTATTTATTTGCTTTTTCTTACTAGACTGTAAGCTCTTGGAAGATATGTGTCTGATGACTTTTCTTTGGATCTCTTCAATATTTTATACAGCTTAAATGTAGAATAAGTGATTAACTTTTAAAGTTCTTTGTATTTTTATGTGTTTTTTAGTAGGCAATCATATTTGTCAGTAAATAATCATTTACTTCAAAAGAGAATGTTTAGCCTTTTATCTTTAAAATTTTTTAAGTTTGTATGTTATGCTTATATTCACAGCCCCATGCAATCATTCGTCATACCATTAGATCTACAAACAGGAATGCCAGAGCTGAACGGACAGCTTCAGAAATAAATTGTATGTGTTTGATATACATTTTCAATTGGTGGCTTTGGAGGGTTGAGCTGGGTCTTCTTATACATTGTTTTCTTGAATAATAAAATACTCAGACTAACTGAGGCTACATCCTTCAACTTATTAAAATGCCCAAGTGGGGATTGCTTTTATGTTCTGTAATGGAATTTACTTGATATGTAATCAGTTTTTATTTTCTAATTATAAAGGTTACATACCAATTGCAGGAAATTTGTAAGAGAAAAAGATAGAAAATTAACATTGCCCATAACATATCACCTATTATCAACCACAGATAATATTTTGTTGAATTTCCTTCATGTTTTTCCAGTATATTTTCACATGGCTGAATTTATACTATATAAAATTTTACCTAAGAAAGAAGTATTAGCCATATATCCACCTGTTCTTTGAAACTATGTTTAATGGTTGCATCCTGCTTCATTGAGTAGATATGTTATAGGACAACAGTTCCATTTTGCTGGAATTTGAGTTGGTTTTAGTTACTTTTGTCAAGTTAATATTATGATGAATCTTTTCTAAAATGCATATTTATAGGGGGGAATTAATTTTTTTTCTGCCCATGCCCACTCAGGAATTTTTATTCACTGAATCACTCAGAGATAAAAATTTTATGTCAACAATATTTGACTGTAGTCACATTAATTTAGAAGACTTGGTTTAGAAAGAAGCTTTAAGTGTGGATGTATTGACTTAGAAGCATACTTGTTTCAAAAAAGACTTAGAGTAAAATAAGGTATAAATAAAAAAAATAGAGGCCACAACAGGGCAAGATAAATATTAAATATTTAGGATAATTGCAATTATTACAAATGTGCATTTCTGTAAGTCTGAGTTTACTTGAACACAAATTTTTCTAGTTTTGGTATATAGTTTTGGAAATCTAGATTGATACGGGGTGAGAATGTCCATTTCGTATCAGTTGTTTCAGTCAGTTTTTCATATTTAAGCTTATAATCTCTTTACTAGTGCACAGATTGCTAATATATCCTTATGTTCTCTTCTTAGATGATTTCAAGCAACTCTCTGCACTATAAATACCTGACAGAAAAAGTAGCAAAGTTGATATTGCAGTGTAAATCCATCTTTATTTTATATGACTGTATAGTATTCATTTGATATAGTGTAAGATATACAGAGAGCCTTTAGATTTTGTGTCATATTTAACAAGGCCTTTCTCCTAAAGTTACTCAAGAGTTTTCTTATTTTTTTTTCTTGCATTTTTAGTTTTATTACTTAAATTTTTGATAAATAAGATAATTATTTGGTAGCAAGTATGGTATAATAAGGATTTAACTTTAGTTTCTTTTTGAATAGCTAGTCATTGTTTTCAGTGTTATGTATTAGAAACTTAACCTTTTCACTAGTGGGTTTTTCACAGTGGATTTGATATGCTACTATTGTGAACTAACTGCCTACATATATTAGGAGCTTTTCTGGAAATTTTATACTATTGCATTAATATGCCCTGTCATGTGTTGGTAGCATATTTTTGATTATTATTGTATCTTTTTAGTACTTCTTAAAATTGGGATTAATCCTTCTGCCCTTTCCACTACCCAATTACATACTTAGTTCTTTTATCATGATGTTTTACTATCGCATTTTCCCGACATAAATTTTTAAAAAACACCTACTCAGTTTAGAAAACCTTTCAAATTTACAATGAAATTCTTAAATGTACTGCATTATGAAGTTCTAGATATGAATGCACATAATACTTCCTTCAGATCAAGATATAAGTTATCAGAATTTATTTTAACACCCCCCCCAGATTATCAGAATTTTTGAAGGCATCTTCAAGCCTCATCGCTGCACATTTCTACTGTCTGATCAAATCGCTTTCCAAACTATAACCATGAATTGTTTTTCAGTTGTTCTTCAACCTAATATAAATGGAACTACAGAGCTATGTTCTTTTTGCCTGTTTTTTTTTTCTTTTTGCTCAGCATATATCTGTGAAAGTTATTCATGTTAGTGTAGCAGTAGTTAAGTGTTTTCTTTGTAATGTACTATTTCATTATATGATTATACTATAGTTACATCTTTTTTTTTTTTTGGTTCTTGTTCATGGTCACTTGCTTTGTCCCCAGTTTTTGTCTATTAAGACTGTCATAAGAATTTTTAGCATCTCTGTTTAATGGGCATAATTACTATGATCTTGGCTCAATCTGAGCCCACCAGGGACAAATATATAGTTAAAAATAAAAAAAGTTTTATTGACCCCTTGCATGAGGGAGAACATGTTTGATGTGAAACAGCTCATCAAACTAAAGAAAAGTTGTAAGGTTTTGGAAAAAGAGTGGTTCAGTGTAAATGACAACTCAAAAGTTCAGGAGTAATATCTATGAAGGGAGAACATCAAATATGTACAGTAAAAGTAGACAGAGGCCTGTTTTCTTTGACTATTAGAATGTATTCAGAAACATAAATCAGGCGTGGTGGTGCATACCTGTAATCCCAGATAACTGGGAGACTGAGGCTAGGAATCACTTGAGTCTGCAGGTCCAGGACTGCCCCGGACAACATAGCAAGACCTAATCTCAAAAAAAAAGAATGTATTCAGAAATTCTTTATTTCAAGTATATGGGTTGGAAATAGAGGCTGCTCCTTTGTGTCAGTCACTTCAATCTTCCAGGCAAGAATAGAATGCTTCATTATAGCTAATATGATTTGATACAGCAAAGTTTCTAACCATCTAGGATACTGAGAATGATGTTGCTTAGTAGAAAATGAGTGAGTAATACAGAGAGAGGCCTTATATGATACTGCATATATGTAGCATATCCTTGGGAGAAATACTGTTCCTTGCTGACTTTGCATTTGGAGTTGTGTTTGTTCTCTCAGCGTGACGAATGGCAAGGAGGATTCCTTCCTCTCTCTAACAGATATGAATGTATTAGATAAATTACTTATTTTTTTTGACATTATCATCTGAAAAATCACTTAGTGATTGAGTTCAATTAACTAAGAAGCCAATTGATTACAAGAAATTGTCACCAAAAGCCAAGAGATAGCCACAAAGAAAGTAAGTACAGGTCCAAACTTTTGATTTTGACTGATTCACAACAAATTTTAGTCAAGTAAGGACTCAGGCTGCAGAGAATAATATATGCATAGTGATTAACAGTTCATTCATCATTGGCCATTTAACCTGGTTTTCATATCCTGGCTATGTAAATAATGCTGCAGTGAAGATGAAGTTGTATATGTCTCCTATAATAGTGTTTTCATATAAATACCCAGAAATGGGTTTTTCTATTTTAATTTGTTGAGAAACCTTCATACTGCTTTCTATAGTGCTGCACCATTTTACAGTCCCACCAACAGTGTACAACAGTTCACTTTTCTCCACATCCTCTCTACCATTTGTTTTTTTGTCTTTTTAACAGTATCCATTGTAACATTTATTTGTAACAATGTGAATGCAGTGAGAGGGTATGATGTTAAGTTAAATAAGTCTGACAGATACAAATACCATATAACTTTTCTATATGTAGAATATAAAGAAACAAAGCAAATGAATGAAAAAATAAAGTAAAAACAGAGTTTTAGATAAAGAAAACATTTCCAGAGAGGCAGGAGCTAAAGGGCAGAACAAAAGGATTAAAAATATATATAATGAACTGGCCATGGTAGCATGCACCTGTAATCCCAGTTACCTGGGAGACTGAGGCTGGAGATCACTTGATTTCATGGGTTTGAGACAACCCTGGGCAACATAGCGAGACCTAGTCTCTTTTTAAAAAAGTGTATATGATGTATAGACATTAGACTTTGGTGGTGATCGTGGTATAGTGTTTACAGATGTAGAATTACAGTTGTTGCATACTTGGAACTGATATCATAAATCCATGTTATCTCAAATTTTTATTTTAAACAAATGGATATTTTACAGGTATCATAATGAAAAGGTACTGTTTGTAAACAATCCAAAATCTTCAACTGTCAAAGAGGAAAATAAATGTAGCTAAGAAAATAAAGAACTACAGTATGTACATATGATAATCATTATCTCCAGTCATCTTGTTTTATGAATCTTAGACAGGTGCTCTGTTTCATGTTATTGTTAGTTTGGTCAGACTGTATAACTGTCTTCTTTTGGCAGTCATTTACTTGTGACAGTTCTTTGCCATCTCCATTTTGAGATGTCTTACTAGAGACAATCTTGCATTGGTATAAGATTGGCTGGTGTCTTTTTAATTGAGAGGTATAAATACAAGGATCAACACCCTGTTTGCAATTATGTTAGTTGTTAGTAATATTTGGCAAAATTCTGTTTATTAAGGTTAGAGGGCAGTTTTCCAGAAGGCTTTTTCTGAATTTAAATTTAGATGGAAAGGTCATTTCAGAGGAAACACCACTTGGACTTGTATGAATATAAAACCATATATACTCTACAAGTCTCAACTCTTACTGCTTAACGTGCTCTTGAGTGAATTGACCTCATTGTTATTCAGAACAAAACAGAAAAAAGTACTTTAAGCCAAGAAAGTCTAAGGATTTCTGAAATTTTACCCAAGTTAACTTTGAAAATCCGTGTCTTTTTTGTTTTACTTGAGGACTGAAGATAATAAAGGCGATGGAAACTTTGGATAATATATCTTGTCTTCAAATCCTGCAGTTGTAGAGGAGTGGATATGTTTGTATAATGAAAGAATTAGTTTTCTCAGGTAGTAAATACAAAAGTAAGCAATTATTTTTGCCATTGTTAAAATAGAGGTATTTTCTTAGAAATAGACATTTAATAACCAAAGCAAAAAAAAAAAAACACCTTTGTTTTTGTTGATAAAAGAATTTTATAAAGATTTATGTGAAGTAATATACCTATATGTTCCTCTACATCAGTCTTAGTCAGTTGCATCCCAACCTATAACATTAACTAGAATTGAAAAGTAAGACATAAGCACACAAAGTAGAAAATTTTCAAGTACATTGCTTGCATCCTTAATAGATACTACATTATGCAAACTTTTGTGGGTTTTGCTTTAGCAGTTTCCTCATGTGCCTAGATCTGTTTTTCTTTTTTTGCTCTATTTTAGCTTCTTATAGATGATTATTTTTCATCCAATTTGGGGTCATTGTTCACATTTTCTGCCCCAAGTTCTGTTTGTCCTCTGGACTCCAAGTTACATGTTAAACCACTGGATGTTGTTTCTCAAGTCACTGAGGTTCTGATCTCCCTGTGTTGCATATATGTATATTAGGGTTTTTTTTAATTTAATTTAATTTTTTCCTTGATTGCACATATACACACACATATTGTATGTATATCACATCATTGTCTACCCCAAGGCTCTCCCACCACTGTCACCTGCTCTTGTGCCCTCACCTGCTCTTGTGCCCTCACCTGCTCTTGTGCCCTCCCCCATTCTTACCCCCTCCCCATCTCGATGCCTCAATTCCATTGGCAGTTTTATATTTTTCTTTTTCATTTGTTTGTCTTCCCTGTAGCCCTCATATAAGTGAGACCATATTAGGTTTTTGTGTTCTCTATAACTTAGTATCTGTTGCCTTGACTTCACTTTCACTGATCTAATTTATTTCTGATATTGTATCTTTAGTACGACTTTCTGGTATATATACATACCTGTTTATATATACAGGTATATACATATATAGAGAGAGAGAAACTTTTTTGTGTATCTTCTCATGGAACCTTAAACATGTATATAGTAGCTCTTTTTAAAAGTTCTTGGATGCTAATTTCGATATCAGTGTTGTCTCAGTGTTTCTATTTAGTTTTTTTTTCAACTAGTTTTGTTCTGTTTTCTTCCTTACCTAGTTTTTTATTGGATTTTGGATATTGTGAGACAGCACTGAGTGTCTGGATTTTGTCCTCTTTATTTTGAAATGTATTTAAAGAGTTAACTAATATATGAACTTGATCCTTTCATGGTTTGTGTTAGTTTTTGCTGTAGTATTCAAAAAGTCTTTTCTTTAGATAGAAACTTAGATCTGTCTTCCCTGGCATTTTGTTATCACAAGAATCTGCGTATAACTCAAAACACTATATTGGCTATTTTCTGACATACCTTGCTGTAATCCTCCTTTGTTCATGAGCAACTTAGTATTCAGCAGTAGACATAAAGAGACCTCTTAATATGTATCTGGAGTTCCTTTATGCAGATTTCTCCTTTCTGGTACTCTGCCATCAAATTCCCACTCCTTACACAGCCCCAAATTTCAATCTCTACTTCTTACTCAGTGACACTGTCTCTTTATACCCTCCTTTCTTGAACTCTGGTTTGGAAAGCGCCATTAGATGGAAAGCAGGATAAACATGGATTCTTACCACCATTTACTACCCACCTCAAGGGTATGGTCCTGTGATATCCTTATCCATTGCCCCAAAATAGTGCTTCATATCATTTGTATACACACACACATTTGTGTTATATATATGTAGTCATTTATAGCAAATGGGTAAGTCCAGTTCATTATTTCATTGTGGCTACAACCTGCATCATCTTTTGGAGTAAATGAGTATATATAGAAGACCTTTCTGCTTTACAATTCTCATAAGCCAAGATTTTCTTTAAAATAAAACAGTTTGAAGTCTAGGCTACTGTATATAACAACTTAACAACAATATGGAAGTCTCCAGAGTTCTGTGCCATAAGTCATGATACAGGAATTTTAAGCTACTTAGAAGGTTTTTATTTTATTTTTTAAAGAAATTTGTATTTTTTTTTCTAATAAGTGAAGTGATTCTTCAAGAATCATCATAGTGGTTCTTGAATTAAGATTTTTTAGAGTGATGATAAAAAGTCATTAATGAATGGGGACTTTGTTTTAGGTTATATTTTATTTAGATTATTTTATGGAATGTCTTCCAATCATTTATTGAAAATTTTATGACTGTGTTTAATGTAATGAATTATATAAGTACTTACTTTATAAATGTTTTTAGGGGTAAGGACAACTGGATTCTTTTTTTAGTACTTTAAAAATATTTCCTTGCAAAGATTATATTTAAGAATCTTGCTTCTCTGTTTTAAAATGAGATATTTTAAGTCTTTTAGTCATATTGGTTTTTGAATTTTAAAATTCTATAGACATTATGATAGATATTAAACCATCCTTTTCTCTTTCAGGATATTTCATATAAAAGAAGTTACTCTGAATATTTGGAATAGATCTAAAAATTAGTCTGATAGGCTACATAAAAATATTTAAGCAAAACATATGGTATTTCTGAGTATCATTTAATTTGACAAACACTATTGGTTCTTTTTTTGGTTCATCTGTGCCATAAAATTATAGTTAAAATTAGCTCAAAACAGTCTATAACTTTGATAGATAAAATCTCTTAAGGGTTTTCTTAGTCATCTACTCTTAATAATTTTTAAATTTTTTGTGCTGTTTAATTTCCTTACTCAGCCCAAGAATTTGTAGACATGTTAGGAAGGTACGAATTGTTAACTTCTTTTGGTAAGAATGAGAAAGGGATAATATTGGAAGAAAAATAAATAAAAGATTGTCTTTTTTTCTTCTCATTCCCTTTTTCACCCCAAAAAACTTTGTTCTCTTTAGTTTCCAAGATAATCCTTTAAAATAGAGTTTATAAATACCATTTATGTATTTTGCAGTTGACAAATTACAATTTGAACCTCCTTTGAGAAAAGAAACAGAAGCACGGGATGAAATGGTAGGAATTTTGACTTTTAACATATATTGCATTTTAAAATTTGAGAAAACAGGTATACTTAAATGAATAAAGGATTTGCTCTTTTAAAGCATAAATCTATTACTGTATTTCATGCATTCAAGTTTTAAATACTTATAATTAGATTTATTAATGACTAGGGTACAGTATAGTTACCATTTTAACTGTTTTTACTTTTGAGTCTTTTGAAGAGTTTCCTTGAAGTTATTAAATATATGGCACTTGAAGCTTAGCTTTAAGCGCTGATGATCTTTTTTTATGTCAGTTCTGTTACGTTCATAGTGAATGTTACATTTCATAGCATTTTTTAAAAGTATTTCATTATTAATGTAACTTTTTCTTTTAGCATTGCTTTAAGATTATTTAAAACACCTTTTCACTAAATCGCCTTTTCTTGCTTAAAGGAAAGAAGTAATAGATAAGATATAACTAAAGTCATTTTAGCATGTTTTATTTGTAAGCATTACAAATACAGTACAAGTATAGGAATCTCTTCATCCTTAACATTTAGACGTAGAACTCTTCATACTATAAGTGCTATATAATAAATCCTCAATTTCCATGCTAGTAGAGATAAAAGCACCAATAAATTAGAATTTAATAGCATAATTATCCACACTAATGGAGTTGTGATGCGAATAGTTGAAAGTTATTTTTTTTTCCTTGTTTTGGAATTTACAACCATGTTAGTAAAGAGGGCTTGTTAGGTTGGAATCTGTATTTAGTATGCTTATGGAATTTGTTAAGTTTAAGACAACTGACAATGAGTCATTGACTTAAATATGTCAAGTGGCAACAGTTCTACCTGGAGAATTAATGTTAACTAAAAGCCAATATAACTAATAATCATCACATGAAATATTTTCTTGAATCAAATAAGATGTTATAATGTTAACATTTTAAACCTTTTTTTCTGTTTTCATAGGGAATGTCATCAGATCCAAACTTTGTTTTACAATGGAATCCGTTTGTTGATGGTGGAAATACTGGAAAGTAAGTTGTTTATAATTTAATAGCAATATTTTACTTGATTATGTAAAAACAGTATTGAGAAGGGGGAAATTATTTATTCTAATAATTTTAATTTTAATCCTTAAAAATGTCCTATGCATTCATCAGTGTAAAGCTTCTGACTCTAAACCTGCGACTGGCAAACTGTGACTTAAGGGCTAAATCTAATCCACTGTCAATTGTTTGTATAGCCTATGAACTATATTTCTCAATAGTTGGAAAAAATTGAAAGAGGAGTAATAATTTAATTTAATAATTTAATGTGAAATTTAAAATGTCAATGTTCATAAAGATTTATCAGAATACAGCCATATTCATTAGTTTATATATTTCCTACAGCTGTATTCACTGTAGCAAACATGTTTCGTAATTGTGCCGACTGAATGGTGTGTAAAGCCAAAAATGCTGTCAGGCCTTTTATAAAAAATGTTTGCCAATTCCTGAAAAAGAACACAGTCTTTAGGGCTGGAACGTACGGATCTTAAAAACTTCACACTTATTGCAGTGACAGTGGATAAATATATGAAATCAGTGGAGTAAATCAGCAATTCTAAAACTTTGATGTGCCTGGAGGAACTACTTGGATAACCTGGAGATCTTGTGTAAATGCAGATTCTGATTCATTATTTCTGTTGGGCGTATTTATATGAGTTTCCAGGTAATGCCTGTATTGCTGACTTGTGTGTCACACTTGCAGTAGCAAAAGTTTTCATGATATAGCCATTTGAATCTGTGACTAACTGTGGGTTCCAGCCCTACGATTTGATATTTTTACTTGGTTTTTATTACACATAAAATGAGAGATGAGTAACCATAAAGTAAAAAGGACTTTGTATTCACTTATAAAGTCTTTACATTATAGTCATACTAGAATGAGTTCTTAGGTCTTCCTGTAGGTTTAAAAAATAGTGTTCTCTACTCTGATCTTTTTATCTTAATTCCTGTATGGAAACACTTTTAAATGCACATTTAAATCTTTATTATATGTTATGTCTACTTACTACCATCTAAATTACTTTTTTTTTTCATTGTATTAGATCAACCTCAAAACGTGCAATACCACCTCCCTTACCTCCTAAGGTGAGCTACGTAAAGATTTTGAACACTAAGTCCTTGTTTAAATAATAAAATAACATTTGAAAAGATTATTTTAAAATTGCAGTGAGATTGTTTGCAACACTATATGATTTAGAGAATAGGTTCACAGATATCTGTTATACTACTCCCACCACCAAAGCACTCATAGTCCTATACCCTATACCACTGGGCCCCCTTCCTGCTTTTGATCCTACTCCCATCCTTCCTCCCCCATTAGTGGTCTCATTTCTTTTTTTTTTTTTTTTTTTTTTTTTTTTTTTTTTTTTTTTT